>VZTH01007006.1:144546-177429 GCA_013397815.1 Aleadryas rufinucha | reverse complement strand
AGGTGACCGCCCGGCGGGGTGGGATGATCCTGCCGGGAGGGAGGGAGAGAGGGAGGGGGCAGAGCCGCGGCGAGGCGCCGCCGCCGCCGGGAGGGGGTCACCGGGGCGCCGCTGAGTCACCGGCGGCTCCGCGCACAGCCGGGCTGCCGCCCAGGTGCGACGGGCAGCGGGAGTGCGGAGCCGCAGCCCTGCCCGGGGATCCAGGGGGTGCAGGCTGCGCTGCCTTCTAGCGCAGCGGAGAGCCCGTCCGGGCTGCCCGGAGAAGCAGGCCGGTCTGCGATCACCTGCTGCGGCGGACTCGCAGGTGCAGCTCTGCCTCGTCACGCTGGGTTTGGCACAGGGGCTGCCGAGCACCGGGGCCCCGCGGCCCAGCTGAACCCCCTGGGCGCGGCCACACGCAGGAGCTGTGCCTCTGCGCTTGAGTCACGTTCAAGTTTCACTTTCCTTCTGCTATTTAAATGGCCATGAAATCTAATCTTTCCCGAAGGGGACGGACTGCATTGCTTCTTACAGTTAGGAGCACATGTTTGATGTAATAAGCTGAGGGTTGGCTTCAGCTGTGGTGGTTGGGGTTATGCCTGGTCAGGATGGAGAGCACTGGGGCAGAGCAGGTGTTTAGCTGGCGATTGTACCGCTAGCCCTGACATTTGGTTGCAGTATGGTCTGAAATTCTTTGCGTACAACCCATTGTGTACTGTATGATTATGGCTTTATTCCTCTAAATGCATGTATGTAAGCAAAAATAATTTCCATATGGATGCCATAGTCCTGCTGGATATTTTACACAGCTTTAAATGTGTGACTAGAGGATTAATTTAGAAGGGTTTGGTTTCTGTTGTCAAGCAGCAATGAACAGATCAAGATTTTGCAGCTCATTCAAACTTACCTCTTCACATTTAATCAGTAGGCCTTGTATCCATATTACTACCACCTCAACTTTTGGGAAAAAAAAAAAAAAAAAAAAAAGACTTCAACGAATCCAGCCTTTACTGAATTTCCTATTAAGTAGCTTTGAAAAGTTTATTTACAGTTAACTAACAAAGGAAAGTTGGAAGCATTCCAAGTCTTTATTTTTGGAAACTTGACTTGCAAGTTAGCAGAAAATTCAGTAAATAGATTTCTCCCTTGCTCCATCATCTCAGTACTGTGGAAAGCAGTAAACTAAAACTAGAAAGTTTCTTCAAAACTTTACACCTGGAGTCTTTCTGGTCAGTTATCCAGCTTTCCTTGGATTTGTCTGGCAAGCTAAATACCTGCCTCCCCACCCAAGTCCTGAATAGTACCTTGAGTAGGTATCAGGGATATGGGGTTTCATTTCAGGTCTTTCTTAGTTATAAAATTGAAAAGCAACATAGAAGCATCCTTTTTCCTTTCCTTGTGGGTACACTGAAACCATTCTGATAGAATGCTAACCTAATGCAATATTTTGTCTGGTAGCAATGTGTACTGATGTAATTTTTATCTTCATGTTGCAACACTGTTTATAAGAAAACCCCTTTGATTTATGTCAAAAGTCACTGCAATCATTGTGAGTACCTGCTCAGAAGTCTGACCCCTGCTAAGTGCTTGTCCTGACTCACCTTGCCCAAGTTATGAAAGATATGTAATGAAACAGCTAATTAAAGTCAAGTTCATTGGGATATATGCATATTTTTTAATGTAATCAGACTTCAGAAACCATTTACTACAGTGTTTTAAGTACAAATTTACTCCTTCCTATCTTCCTAAAAATACAATTTATTTCCGTTTGTTATGTTCAAATACTAATAAAAACTAAATCATAACTATCTTTTGGGACAAATGAGTTGTAAGAAGGGCAACAAGTCTTTTCAACTCAAAAGGAAAACCAAAGAAACAAGAAAAAATGGTGTCACCTGTAGAAATCTTCCACTTGAGGCCTGGAACATTTTACCATTTAATGAGATTTGTAGGGATTTATTTGACCAAGTCTGCTGTTAGTGATTACTTTTCTTCTACACTTTATACCGTCCTGCAAATTCGGTTGTGCATTTGTATTGCCTTTACAGAGCATCTTTCATCAAGAGAAATTTTAGAGTGGCTTTTCCAGGATCCCAGAATATTCAAACCATAAAAATACTTCAGCGGTCTAGAGGAGTAATGCTCAACAGTTACATCTGCAGTCAGAGGTCATTATTCTCAAAGAGGACTGTGTTGCATAATAAGGCTGTATTACAGGACTATAAATAAAGCCTTTGTAAGTGACCAAGTATATGTAATGTCTGTGTACACTATACAGGTGTTTTTGTAAATGTTAGCCCACATTCAGATTTTTAGTGAGCATTGCACACTATCAATGTATTTCTGACAGAAAATACAGTGGTTTTGCCCTTCTGGCAGACACCTAAGTCTTTTTCTCAAACAGTTTCTATATGGAACACTATTAAAACTCTTACTCATTATTTTTCATAAGTATTTACAGTTTTCTCCCACCTTCTGTATTTCTTGTCTTTCTCAAATCTCATCAGATGTACTAGGATATGTGAAAAAGCTCTACTTGAAACAGTCCTAAGGAAAAAAAAAAAAGAAAATACTGGAAGGAACATTGGTGGTGTGATTTAACCCCAGCTAGAAACTAAGTACTATGCAGCTGCTCACTCACTTCCTGATAGGGGGAGGAGAACTGGAAAAAAGGTAAAACATATGGGTTAAGAACAGATTGATAAACAAAATAAAGTAAAATACAATATAATAATAGGAATTAAAAGTGAAGTAACAAAAAGAGAGGAATAAAACCCAAGAAAACCAAGTGATGCACAAGACAATTGCTCACCACCTTCTGACCAAAGTCCAGCCCATCCCTGAGCAGCATTTGGCCCTTCCTGGCCAAATCCCTCAATTTAATTTACTGACCATGATGTTGTATGGTGTGGAATACTTTGGCTACTTTGTGTCAGCTGTCCTGGCTATGCTCCCTCCCAGCTTCTTTTGTGTCTCCTCATTGGCAGCGTATGAGAGAATGAAAAGTCCTTGACGGAGGGTAAACACTATTGAGCAACAGCTGAAACATCACAGTGTTATCAACATGATTCTCCTACTAAATCCAAAATGCAGCACTGTACCTAATATTAGGAAGAAAATTAACTCTGTCTCAGCCAGAAACTTGACAACCTGCTTTGGCAAGCCAATAGTAAGGACAGGTAAGTACAGGAAAAATATATTTCTTTGTTGTAGTTAATTAAGATGACTCACTCTGTTTAAATATTTAAGAATGGAACTTGGGAAATATCCTTATGTTAGGCTATGAGTGATCAGAGGATTTGGACTCCCTTAAACTATTCTTTGAACCACTGTTGATTGTGGGAGCTCCATATCCTGCTGTGACACTGGGGAGGTGTCAGCTTCCAGGGCTACCGGTTTGGAAGAAGAGAAAGGAAACTCCTATGTCCTGATGAAAACATCCAGTTAACTACTTTTAGGGTGGTATTTGTGTGTCATGTCTGACTTACCCCATCAAGATCTGTAGTCGAACTATTACCAACTGATGGTAACAGTTGGGTGCTCACTGTGGGTCACAGTACTCCAGGCAAGACCTTATCAGCCCTGAATCAATGGAAAGCTTTACTTCATATGTTTTAACCATGGCAATGCCCTCTATACTTCTCAGCACAATATTTGCTGTTTTGCAATAGTGCAACACTGTTAACTTCTGCTGGGCTTGCAGTCTGGTACAACCCCGGGTCCTTTTGTGAGGGGATGGAGGCTGGGGAGTTCATAGAGTCATTGAGGTTGGAAGAGACTTTTCAGATCATTGAGTCCAACTGTTAACCCAGCCTTGCCAAGTCCAACACTAAACCATGGCCCTAAATGACACGCCTACATGACTTTTAAATACCTCCAGGGTTGGTGACTAAATAAAGGATGGAGATGCTCCTTAACCCTCCTTTTGCTGCTAATGTATTTATAGAAACATTTATACATTTGTTTCCTGAGTTACAAATTTTTATTGAGTTATAAATGTGTTTATTGGTTTGGCAATACCAAGTCAAATTTGGCAGGGACACGAGGTTAATTTTTAAAAAGATGAATTTTTTAATGATTTACAAACACAATTGAAGCATTTTTGAAGTCTCTATGACTTAAACATTTTACAGTAGTGGTAGCAATCCTGACTTGTGCTAGGTAATTTGAAAATGAAGTTAAATTTTTCATCATTGGGAGATATGTTTTTAGTTAGGCTGAAGGAGAAGCAAATATTGAACTGTATGAACAGTATGAAGTTATTGTTTAATAATGATTTATTATGTATTAGTGTTTTTATAACACAAAGGTGGATTTTGAAAAAGATCTTCTTCAAAGTAGACAATGGACTCCTGAAGTTAAGAGCAGAATCTACCAGAAGGTTTGAAATGCCCAAGTGCCAGCACTCTGAGGTCCCTGCCAGCCTTCCTGTCCCTGCCCACACTCCCAGGGCTCCCCCACCCTGCCGTGCTTCAGTACCCCATATCAGCTCTCAGGGCCATCAATCACTGCCCCAGCAGTGTCACAGCCCTGCTTGTTCCTGGCCATAGGCCCTGATGTCCTGGACCCTGACCACCTGTGGGCTGACTTGCCAGCCTGGCCCCTGCAGCCTCGTAACTACAGAGTCACTCAGCGGTCACAGGGCTGTCCCTGACCCTGGTTACGCTCGCCAGGCTGACCCTGCTTCACATCCTCAGCTCAGCCTCAGACCCGCCTCAGCAGTGCAGCACACATGGACAGGGCTGCACTCTGCTGCCCCAGCCTGCCCTCCTCCTTCAGTGGGGGTGGGAAGAGCCCTGCCTGGTGAGACTTTGCATGCCTTGCTGGCCCAAACGGGGACCCCCTGGCCCCAGCCCCCACCTCACCCTGGCCAGGAGGCGGGTATGGAGAAGGCAGAGCCAGGCTCTTTTCACAGATGAGGAGTGCAGTGCCAAGAGGTGACAGTAGCAAGGTGCACCCAGAGAATGTCCAGTTGGGCTTAAGCACAACATTTTCAATCAGAAGGGTGGTGAGCACTCGAGCAGGCTGCCAAGAGAGGTTGAAGGGTTTCATGCCTGGAGCTTTTCAAAACTTGACAAGCCTGTGAACGATCCAGCTTTGAAGTTCAGTTTGTTGACAACAAAAGGTTGGGCCAAATGAACTTCAGACATCCTTTCCAACCTGGACTGTGACGTGGTTCTGCGGGTAGTACACTGCTGAGAGTGACAAAGTCTCTGAACATGCAGGCATTTTTACAGGAATTTCATTAGAGTCACAAAAGGCTGTTCCTTCTCATGAATTCACCAGCTTTCTTTGATCTTGCTATTCAGTTTCTGACTCTCCTTCTTTTTAGGCTTGTATCTGTTTGACCAGTGGGATTTTTACTCAGAACTTGCTTCATACCTCTCACACTTTATCCCTTTCTGCTAAGGGTTTTATCCCACATGCCTTAAATCTAGTTAAATTGTTGAACTTCAACAACTAGTGGTAAGTATCCTAAGACTCCGCAATTATGGAATCCAGTGCTGGATTCATAGAAATACTAAAATTATTTCAGCATAACACATAAATTATATATATATATATATATATATATATATATATATATATATATATAGTCAATAGAACAGTAAAAATGCCTGTTACAATTTCTGTTAGTCAATGTTGCATTGTCCAGGTTGTCCCAGGAAAAAAGCCGTACCTGGCCCAGTACATGTTGTTGGAGGTATTGAAGCACTGTGAGAGAATGTCCATACACACATGGTACCATTAGGAGCTTCCATCAGTTCTCAAGTCAGATGTAAATTAGAAAGAGATACATAGAAGTAGTTGCATGTCTACATAGCCACTCACTTATGCTTCACAGTAGGCCTGGGGTAGAATGAGACTTTAATTTTCCCACATCCCAGTGTTGATGTTTTGACTGATAGACCATGTCCTTGTTATTACTGTAAATCTAGCACAAGGCAAATAAAATATGCATGCCACAGTGCAGCATGTTCTCAGAAGATATTCTGGCTGTATTTATGTTTCAAGAAGATTAAATAATGCTCAAAATAAGCATCCAACCCTTTTTCAGTGTGTGTCTGAATAGCGCAGTTTTCTAAGAATTTTTCTATTTCTACAAAAAAACCCCATAAAACTGTAGAGGTCCAACTATTCTCTTGTTTTCTTTTAATCTCACAAGAACAAAACTAATGTGAGGAGTAATAGATTTCAAAGGTGATATAAAATGCCACTGTTTTGAATATACAGACACACTGGAGTGACTTAAATGACCTACATAAAGGTGAGAAAAATCACATTCCTTCTCTTCACACAATTCAAAATCAAGCAAATCTTCCTTGAAATATCCTTTTAAAATTAATTTCCTGAATTGGCTGGGGATGAGGAATGTAAAATATTTCTAGACTCCCAAGCCTGCTTATCTGAAGGATAGGAAATCTTGATAGTGTTACCTTCTCATCACTAATGCAAATGCTTACTTTAACACTGCGCATAGTTTTAGAAATTTAGATGTGCACATTTATTTCCATCTCAAATATTTTAGAGGTATTTTGTGGAAGAATGTTTCAGATTAGGAGAATTAAAAATTTTTAGACTGTTTGGTTAACTGTCTCAGAACAAATTTTCCTTGGCTTCATTTTAGTTGCATTAACACTGAATTCAGAACTGAAGATTTTTGATTGCCAGAATTAAATTACTATGACTTTATGGTATGATTTGTATCTTAATGCTGGGAGTTCACTGCCTTGCTAGGAATAGTAGGATTTAGAAAAAGGCCCCAAACAGCACTTTTACTTGAATTGCTGTATCAGATCTATGTTCCAGCAATAAGAGTGGAAAATCTGCAAGAATCCTTCCATTGTTTATAAAAAGAGGGTGAATTCTTTCAGCTCTGCCAATTAGACAAAATTTCAAACAACTTCAGCACCTTTAGGACAATTTTAAAATAGTATTAGCAAGTGCACTTCCATTGTTTGCTTCCATGGTTATGCCTGGCACAGGAATTTTAACAGTTTAGCAACAAAGTGTGCTTAGAAATTTCCCTCTTTTAACTACTTCATCTCTTATACACAGGAGCCCATGAAGGGCTTTTTCTTTTCCATGTGCTAATTACCATAAATATTTTGGAGATTGTTCTACAAACTCTGTTTTGTTTTCCAAATCATTAGCAATGTTAAAAACAAACCTTCTGACAAATATGTTGGCAGAAACTCAAACACAAGTCCTAGTTCATCAGAAACCCTTCCTTACGTAAAGGGAACTGTGGGGTCCTTTACATGCAGTTCGCTTGCCAAAGCACGTGAGGTTTAGCACATGAGATTCCAGCCATGCTTAGGTTTTTTATGTACAAATCACTTAGACAAGACCAATTAAAATCAGTTGAATCATCAGGGAAGAAGGTTGAGGCAGTACTTTGTGAGGTAGAGAATTGCCACTCTGCTTTAACAGGAGGCTGTACAGACTAGGTAAAGGAATCATGGACATTGATGGCAATGATACTTGATTTGTAATAACTTGTAAGAGGCCTAGACAGCTTCAGCATAAGTACAAAATGCAAGAGCAAAAGTAGTATCATGGAATGGCCTGGGCTGGAAAGGACCTTAAAGATATCTAGTTTCAACCCTCTGCCATGTGCAGGGACACCTCCCACTAGAACAGGGTGCTCAAAGCCCCATCCAACATGGCCTTGAATACTTCCAAGGATGGTACATCCACAGCTTCTCTGGGCAACCCGTTCCAGTGCCTCACCACCTTCATAGTGAATAACTTCTTCCTAATACCTAATCTAAACCTGAAAGAGTTCACTCTGAAGCCATTCCACCTTGTCCTATCACTACATGCCCTTGTAAAAAGTGTCTCTCCATCTTCCTTGTAGGCCCCCTTTAGGTACTGGAAGGCTGCTATACGGTATTCCTGGAGCCTTCTCTTCTCCAGGCTGAACAACTCCAGCTCTCTCAGCCTGTCTTCATTGTGTAAAGTCCAGGATGTGGTTGCCTTTCTGGGCTGCAAGTGCACATTTACAGCTCATGTTGAGCTTCTTGTCGACCAAACCCCCAAGATTTTCTTCCCAGGACTGCTCTCCACCCAGCCTCTGTTTGTGCTTGGGATTGTCCTGGCCCAGGTGCAGGAGCTTGCACTTGGCCTTTTTGAATTTCATGAGGTTCACATAGGCCTATCTCTCAAGATTGTCCAGGTCCCTCTGGAGGATATCCCTTCCTACCAGCGTGTCAACCACACCACACAGCTTGGTGCCATTGGTAAATCTGCTGAGGATGCACTCGATCTCATTGTTTATCATTCTACCAAGCTTAACACCTAAAAGAGAATGCTTGAGTAAGGACTCATAAGTTCCCACTTCACTAGAGCATAAAGAAGAGTGTTTCTCTCCAACTTTTAAGGTGATTCTCACCTCATGGTTACTCAGGTAGTAGTAATCAATGTCCCATGAATTTATTCACTGATAGATCTGTTCACCTTGTCACCCAAAAAGTCTCTATACAGCTCTATAGAGGTCCTCAAAGGTCTGGAGACTATAGCTTTAATACAGTGGTTCTGCATGCCCTAAATTCTTAATGCGAAGCTAGCAAGCATCTAATAAAGATTTCTACAGAGATAACAACTTCCTATACCAAAACTCCAAAAGGATGCCGTATTTCTAAGACAATATTTTGAAGAGGAACTAACCTGGTCATTTTGAAGTTTGACAATATTTTCAAAATAGCATTATGTCCTTTTATAAAGTTTATTTCTTCTGAGCTTAATTTGTAGAAACGTCCAGTGTTATCTTCTGTTGTGCAAAAGAAAGGAAATAACAGAGACTTTGTTTAAGCAGCAGATTTTCTGGTTTCAAGTGGTCATGCACAAGATAATTCACCATTACTGTGGCTTTGCAGTTACAGGGCAAGGATGACAGAGTTTCAGAAATAATGTGGCGTTGTTGCCTGTGCATAGCAATTAGTTGGTGGCCTAGTTCAGATGAGAGTTTCAGTGTCTTATAAAATGTCCAAAGAATAGCTGTCCTAGTTAATATAATTGACTGCAAGGGACAGTTGAAGGGCACAGTTTATTTATTTCAGGAAACTTTATCCAAAAATTAAACAAATTTGGGCTATAAACAAACTGTAGGGAGAAACATGAGTAAATGAGAAATTTTAGGTAGAGTAAATGAAGTAGACTGATAAAAACATTGCTACACAGCCTTAGATATCTTACCTGGCAAATAATCAGGTGTCTTCTTGCTTAAGTTTGTGAGCTGTTTTATTGATTCATACTTGTAAGAAGAGACTTCTTGAAGAAAAACATTACTCAAAATGTGTTTCAGTGTTTATGTACAATAAATAAATACATAAATAGAGCTACATACCACTACTTGTTACTCTATGCTACCATTACTGCTTGTAGAGTCCTCATAACTCTTCCAGCGAATGCTCGCACCATGGGTTATCCTTATGGCCTTACCCAAAACCTCTAAATATCCATTAAAAACAATGGTATTGATTTTCAGCAAATCCCACCTCTATACAGCCCATGCAGTCTATGCTGTGACATGCCTCAAAAGGAAGGCACTGATAGGGGAAGAACAACAGCTTGACTCAGAGGCCTCTTTCCTAAGTGGTGCTAAGTAATTTAAAGTAATCCGCTGTGTATGTGTGATATTTGGATTGAATATAATCTGCCATTTCGTTACTCACTCATTTGCTGTTGAAAGGACTTTCGAAACCGCATCTCACTCTGCCTCCCTCCCTGCAGCTGTAAGCATAGTCAGACTTTCTTTTGCCAAGCTCTATTTGGCAAAGAAGGCAAGTTTCATGAGTCAGAAAAGACAAGACTTTCTCAAAATCCTGGTATCATCTATCTTTTCTGTGTGGAAAAGTTCTTCTATGAACTTGCCCTGACAGTGAACAAATGCTGCAGGTGACATTATTTGTGGTAACTGAACTAAGGGTATGAGTATTACTGTTGCTCCCTACGCAGTGTGAGCTCCCCATTATCTGAAAGCCAGAGGTTGTTCTACTTCTGATGCCTGTAATCTGTGGCCAAATCAAAGAACCTCCATTACGCCAACAGTTTTAATGATTGGCTGGCCAGCACTAACCAGGCCTGCAGGAGATGGATACAATGTGCACATAACTGTACTGTGGAGCACTATGGCAATTTACTTCTGCACTACTCAGCTGCTCAGATGTATCAACCAACTCGTCATTTAAAAGCATAACAGTGATCCTATTGTACTGTGCTAATTCCATCTGTTAGGAGCACTGGTCTGCAGAGAGGCAGTTATGGATTTATTGTGGCTGTCAGTAACGTGGTTGTCATATTCAAGCCCTGTATGCTGCAGCTTCACTAGGTGCTTATTGCACCAAAATTTATCAGCAGGAATAGATCACAACAGCTGATGCTCTAGAAGAAACTGAAAAAGGCAAATAGAAAATCAAACATTAAGGGTTTTGACAAATACCTTCAAATACATCTGCATGAAGGATGAGGAGGGGCAACAGGCTTCTAGCAATGCAGGCCTGTCCTAAAGCAAGTCCAGTCATTGTGGCACAATGAATGTGGACTATGTTCCCAGAAATCAGTGTAGCAGAGGTTCCATTGGCACAAGTTTTAGTATCCATCTATCCTTGGTAATGCAAACAGCAGGTGGTGGATTTGGACATGAGGAAAACAAAAAGGGATGTATGTTGTACTATCAGCATATGTTAAAGAGAAATGTCAGTATTCTTTATCACATGAAATAGTGCTTCTCCATCATAAGGTCTTGCCTCATTATACAGCCACCTAAAGGTGGTGGGCTTTTTTCCCCTTTTGTTACAAGAATTAAAAAAAAATAATTGCCTCCAGTGCAAGAGTCCCCAGGGGTTTTTTTCACTGTGTGATATAGATACAGCATTAACTAGTGAAATATAGGTGGACTGGAAGGGAGTTTTGCAGAAGGCAGGAGTTAATGGTCCATGCAGTGCTTCCATAAAGTAGGTAACTGAGTAGGCAGCATCTTTCTGTTATTTTTGTAACTGACTATAGTCAGTTTACTTGTAATGAAATTATACTACATACTTGCTTTTACTTCTCTGATCATGTGTGCCTCAGAACTGAGCTAATTTTATTTCTTTCCTGTTAGAAATAATTTATTCCAACCGAGTTAGAATCCAGTGTGCGTTTTAGACCCCAAAGGAATTGTTTGTTCTAAGAATCAGCTACGTGGGATGTGCAGTGAGTCCAGACTCAGACCCTTGAACAGATTGTTCAGCTGAAAGGCGGAGGGTAACTTCCCTATATTACAAGGTATCAATTTTAACTCCTCTTTAAAAGATGTCTCAATTCAAATTGTATAACGTGGTTGCTCTCAGGCCAGATGTTGGTGTGTTCAGTTTTAGCTGTAAGGTCACGCTGTGGTTGGGTCAGGGACAGAATCTGTGAGAAATGTAATCTCCCTCTCAGAAGAGCACCACTGTAATCACTGTGTCCTAACAAGCATGACAGTGCCAAGATGCACTGAGGGTATGTTCAATTACACATAGCATTTGCACAACATTTAATCTACAAACTATTTTGTAAAGACCAAGTGAATAATCTTCATGCCACCTACCTGGAAACATGTAGTTGCACTTTATTTTACTTTCATTTTGTGAAATATTATGCTGGGCATTGATCTCCTTTGGTTTCCAGAATAAGCCCATGGCTTTCCTAGAACCGTGCCTTTAAATGTTTTAGCAGCTTTCAAATACACTTAGCTAGTGTATATGTAAAGACATAGTCCCTTCCCCTCTGAGTTTTAAATCTGAGGTCCTTATCCAGCAAACATTTCTCTGCGTATTATATTTTTATGTGTGTGAGAGGTTCACATTAAACTTCCACTGGGAAATATTTACAGAAAGACCACACCTGCTGAGCTTCAGCCTTTTTGGCAAGTGCACTATAGAGGCCTAGTGGGAATTCATGGAGGAGAAAGGTTGCCTGCATTTAAAAAGGGTGTGAACCTTCCATGCTCTGAAGCTATGTGCAAGTTTATATTTAGAAAACCTGAAAGCTCCGCATGTAAATTGTCAGGGAGATTAATGAATGATGCATGTGCAGTATATCAAATATTTGGTGTCTCAGCCATTATTTTCATATGCACCAAAGTGCGTGGGTGTTTGTTACTGAGGGCTGTATACGATGAGACATTTAAAGTTCAAAAGGACATATTATTTGAATGTATCTGAATGCAGAAACCAGTGACCCACTTTCTTTAATAACTGGGAAGCACTTTTTGTCTTCCAGCAAGTATTTCTAAAGGTGTTTGTGAATCAAGCAGTCCTGAGACAGTTCATACTAGAATGTAATACTGATGTTTAAAAGAAATAAAATGCAAGTTCTGTCTCAGGCATGGCTTCAGTTTCTAAATTTTTCTCCCTTGGCCACATTTTTTTCAAGGAATCTACTGCAATGTATTTTTAAGAAGCTATGTTGTGTTTTACAAAAGAAAAATACTATGTACAAAATATATATCCTTTATCTTGCCTGTGGACTCCATGCTACAGCTGTAAATTTCTTCTTTCCTACTTATTTCTGATGACAGACAGTATGAAGACATCAATGGATTTGGCATGGTATGTATTATTTATTTATGTCCTAAAGTTGTTAGCAGTTGTCTTGATGAGACTGAGCACTCTACAGCTCTTGCCAGCCTTGCAGTGGCTCTCAGTCCCCTTCCCCTTCTTAGCCCAAGTTCCTTAATAGGTCTATTATTTCATTTGGGGTTAAGGTACAGCATGTCTCATAGTTTTAGCTTTGGAATCTTCTCCCTTACACCTATAGATGGCATTTATATGAATTTTTAGCAAGATGAGCCTTCCCTGTAGTTTCTAAAAATATGTTTGCTGTCTGAAAATGCTTTCTTCCAAATGGCGATCCAGAATCCTGAACACCATAGGTTTAATTCAAGATATATTAAAAAGACTCTGCATGAAGTAAAGACTTTAAATCTGCCTTTATATTTAGCTTCTTTTTTTTCACTGGTAACTGAACCATGTATTGTACCAGCCTGCTCATTTCTAAAGAGCAGTGATCCTGTCTCCTGCAGAGTCTCCTTCACTATGCACTCCCTCCTGCAAGATGCTGAGCACTCTGACCCTCATTCATTGAAGTCTTTAGATACTGAGCTGCTGGACTAAGATCAGAGTCTAACACTTTTCAGGATATAGCTTTTCTCCATGAAGGATTGATCATCCTTTCCTCCCATCAGAGGATGGGTCCTAAATAAAGGAAATAATCTTGTCTTTCTGATTTGGTTGTCTGGCTGATGCCTTAGGATTTAGCTTTTTTATTTTTCAGATCCTGTACTGCTTTAGTCTGTAACTCTAATACTCCTTATATCCTGTTAGCTACTGTTCTCCTATTCTGGTTAGACATAACAAATCCTCTCTAGGCCTGAGACTCAAGGACACCTTGTTGTCCCAGGCCCCAAAATATGTAAACAAAGTCTCTAAAAGGGGGGAACAAACTTGGGGTAATGACATCATTACCTGAAATTGTAATTGGAGAATTAACCCTGATATGCAAATGGACCAAACTTATTAAAGTGTGAAAAACCCGTGACCTGTTGTCCATTTTGGATGTAGCCCTAGGGCTCTGTCTACCCATAGCGTACCTTATTGAAGGCCCTTCAATAAATACCCACTTTTATTCTCTTAATTTTGTCTAGCCTCTGTTTTCAGGTAGCCCCAACAAGGCATCAGGCAGAAGAGAGACCTAGACTGGAGGACTTTAAAATCAGCTCAACTTGCAATATTGCATCTGCTTTGCTGTATAATGATGTTAAGGTTATGATAAGATGTATATTTCTGTGTAAAAGTTAAATTCATAGCGAAAACAAATTAATACCAAAAAATAATCTAACACATTCTAACTTTGTTATTATTTCATCAAGCAATAATGAACTGGGAATTTGGCCAGTATATTAAAAATATACTTGATAAATCCTACAATATCCTTGTGGCTCCCTTCCAAATCAGCATATTTTGTGATTCTGTGAATTAAGTACTTAGATATATGTGGACTGCACAGAAAAACAGTGAAATAATAGATTCATGTATGTGATTACTAGTGTACCAATTAAAAACAAACCTTTTCTTGGAAGGCAGGAAGGCAGTGCAACTTTGAGTTAGGATTTACACAGTAATTTAATCCATGAGCAGAGAGAAGAACAGAAAACTATCTCAAACATACTGGGGTTATGTTCTTCAGGAAAGGAAAAATTTTGGATCATCTAATAGGAGCTCATATATACACTGCATTGTAGTGTGAAAAAGAAGAATAAATTTTAAATGTGGCAGTGGTGCCATCCCAAGTCACTCACTTTTGTAACTATAGCTGTGGAGGCAACACAGGAAAGCAGATCAGCAGCTCAATTTAATTAAAATTAACTATTTTCCAGTGGATTTTTGCTAACTGAAGTAATTATCTGCACTCTATGATGCACACGGAGCTATATACCAGCATGTAGAAGTGATGCAAAAAAGGCTGGAGGGATGGAATGGCAGCAATAACTTCACTTGGTAGTGACACTATATACTTGTCTCTGGGGTACCAGTGGAAACCTGCAAATTTGTTTTTAGTGTAAATGGGAAACAAGTATTAAAAAGACCCTTTCTAGGTAGATAGAAGAGCTTTGTAGTTGACTCTGGAAAGAACTTGACCTTCTGCCAGAGATGCTGCCTGTGGACATGAGCAATCTTGCAATTGCTGGCTGTTCCATTTGTTGGAAAATACATTGTTGTAGAGAATGTTGCGAAGATAAGTTTCTTCCGTCTGTAAAGTGGTTGCATGAGAAAAGCCAGACAGGCAAGAAGGGCTGGAATGAAAAGCGAAAACACTCAAAAAGCATTGACGTTATTAAAGCACAACACGCGATGTTATGTATATAATTTTGTTTCTTAGGAAGTGACTTGCAGGTGTTTGCAAATACTATTTACTAACTATTCTGCAGTGATTGCACTTGTTCCCTAACTAACTAATTTCACTCCTCATTTTCAGTTTCAGTTTGCATGTGATCTCACATTTCCTAGGTGCTGGAGCAGAGATTCCCCTGCAGCCCATGGTATAGATCACGGTGAGGCAGCTGTCCCTCAATGGAGGTCCACGGTGGAGCAAATATCCACTGTGGAGCAGATATCTCATGGAGGACCTCACTCTGGAGCAGAGGCATGGCTGACAGGGGCTTTGACCCTGTGGGAAGCCTGTGCTGGAGCAGGATCCTGTCAGGGCCTGTAGCCTCATGGAGTGAGGAACCCCCACTAGAGCAGGTTTGCTGGTCCCATAGGGGAACCACGGTGGGACAGTCTGTTCTGGAAAGGCTGAACCCTGTGGAAGGGACCCACACTGAAACAGTTTGTGAAGAATTGCAGCCCATGGGGAAGACCCACACTGGAAAAATTTGTGAAAGACTTTCTCCTGTGGGAGGGACCCCAAGCTAGAGCAGGGGAAGAGCACGAGGAGCCCTCCCCTGAGGAGGAAGGATTGGCAGAAGCATGTGATGAACTGACTGAAACCCCCATTCCCTGTCCCCCTGCACTGCTGGACGTGAGCAGGTGGAGAATTCAGGAATGAGGATGAGCCTCGGAAGATGTAGGGGTGGAGGGAACGTGGGTTTTAGATTTGTTCTTATTTCTCATTATTCAACTCTGATTTGATTGAGAATAAATTAAATTAATTTCCAAGTGGAGCCTGTTTTGCCCATGACAGTAATTGCTGAGTGATCTCCTTTGTCCTCATCTTTACCCAAGAGCCTTTAGTTGTATTTTCTTTCCCATGCCCAGGTGAGGAGGGGAATTATAGAAAGACTTCTGTGGGCACATGGTGTCCAGCCAGGCTCAACCCATCTCTGTCAGTAAAAAGACATTTTGTAAGTGCAATCTCTGGACATGTGACAAGACAGCATTTGTAATGTTATCCAGATAATCTGGAGTGATTTAAAATCCTATTGTAGTTTCTGTATCACTAGTTTTATTATTTGATTAAAATCCAGCAGAGCATTAAGGATTAAATTTGTCTGAGGATGAATGATTCACAATTAGTTAGAAAAAATAAAGGTATTAAAGAATATGCCAGGTTAATTTATTTGACAAATGAGTGCAAAGCTACTTACATGAACATTTCAGAACAGAGCAGCACCTGGTAGGTAATAAATTTTGTAGAAGCAATGAAAAAAAAAAATTAGTTGAGAACTGTAAAAAGAATGCCAGGAGGTATAGCTAAGATCTATCTCACTAAGAAGGCAGGGGTTGACTTCCACTGCACCCCACAGTTGGTCCCTCCAGCAGGTGACAGTCTGTAGGCCAAGGAATCCACTGGTAGGGAAGATACAAGGGCATGCTATACTTGGCAGTTAGGGCATGGTATGGCGGTATCCAGCCTGGGATTTATACAATTAATTTGTATTACAATATCTGCTAATGCCAAATTTTTAGTATTTTCCATTTTAATGTCAATAATGCTACAGTCATGTTGACATCTAGCTTTCTAAAACACCTCATGTTCTTAATTTGTTTATGTTGTCAACATTTATTATTTGTTACAGTAGTGAAGGAAACACCTAGTGGTGACTCATTTAAGCCACTCGCTGTCTGTTTGAATTTGATTGTGATTTTGCTGTAACAATGGGATCAACAGCATAATTTGCAGCACTGCAAATGTAAAGAAACAAACTGTTCCAAAAAGTCTAACTATGCATTTTTATGTCTGTGGGTATTGTTACCTTAGGTTGTTGCATTAAAGTATTATGAAATGTTCATATGTTCCAGATCCATTACTTCACATAGATATTAATAGTGTTCCATATATTTTGAACAGTCCTAACCATTTTAGTTAAACTTCTAAAGTTTTAAGAAAAGGTATTGCTAGGCTTCTGGACACACTGAAGTGGGAAGACAAAGAGACAATAACCTATACAGCCAATAATATTCAATCATTTCTAATCTCTATTAAAGACAATGTACCTTTTTTTGTTGACTTCTTCTGCATAGGGGCTTTTGCCCCTGTATCTGGGGTTTTTTATAAATATCTTCTTAGCAGGTGGGAAGGACATGCAGATTATAGGAAAGGCAGTACAAATGGAAAATAGATCAATGCTGTAGCTGACAAATAAACCATAATTTTTCTGTAGAAACCACACAGGCTATCTCTGCACTGCTGCTAGTCTGACTTAAGCTCTGTAAACACAGGGTCTGAATCCCTGCTTCTCTCTGTGGGCCTTGGGGATGGTATTTGTTACGGCTCCCTAAAGAAGGTTGCCCTTCCTTTTGCAGTCCTTGACTCTTCTGGGAACTGCATTTCCCACAAGGAGCAGAAACACCTCTTTTGTTGCAAGAGCAGTGTCTCACTAAGACCATGTCTAGGGAACAGCCGCATAACTTCTCCTGAGAAATGTATATTTTCCCCTAATCTTTGCTTTTTAATTCTCATTACTAAAAAAGATAATGATAGAGGACTTCAGCTGATCAAAGGCTCATCAACAAAAGCAGACACGAAGTGAGGAAAGCCACTCTGACTCCACCTTCCAACACTGAGCTTTTGCCTAAACTTGCAAAAGCTTCCCATTGGACCAGAAAAGGTCACAGGGTGGTTTCTGGCTCCTCCCAGAACACCACCTCTCTGTCACTGGAAGTGGTCAGGGGAAGTTTGGGAGTTAGCAATGAGCATTGTCGTGCTTGAGTCTTCTGAGTCCAGTCAGACCTACGGTTTTGGGTGGTCCTAAAATGCTCTCCCTGTACACAAGATATCCTGGTGGTCACAGTCGCTACCAAGTAATTTGGAGCCTTTTGCTCATCTGCCTTCTCATCCTAGTGTGGCTTGATGGCCTCTCACATCTTCCATATCTCACAAGAGAAGAGGTGCATTTACATTAAAAGCCTGAAACAGATTTTGCTTCCATGAATTTGTCCTAACCACTTTTTATTTATGCAAACTTTTAGAATCCACAACATTTAGGGGGATTCACAGGTTAATTATGTATACATGCAAAGGTACATCTTTTGTTTATTTTGAATCTGTTACCTGCTTGTTTCATTTGAAGTTGCTTCTGTTGAAAAAGACAGTGAAAAATCATACCCTATTTCCTATCTCCATGCTACACAGGATTTTATAAAGCTTCATCTTTTTCTTCTAGATCAGCTGTTGTCCAGAATGAGTTTTCCATTTTCTCATACTGAACCTGTTTGATACTCTGCACCCTCTTCATTGCTATTCTCTTGATTTATTTTATAATTTCTGAGACAGATGAAGAGAATTACACGTCGTATTCAAGACGTGGGGACACTGTAAATATATTTTATGGTAGCATAGTACTGTTTTCCTTATTTTTCCTCTATTCTTTCTTAATAATTCCTAACTTTCTGTCTTCTTTGACAGCTGTTTAACCTTGAGGTGGTATTTTGATAGAAGTATCTATTTTTATGGCATGATTTTGGGCCATAATGGTAATTATCTACTTTAGGTACACCACTGTATCTGTTAAGCTGAAATTGTTTTTTCCCATATATATATATATCACTTTGTGGTAATCTCTACTCAATTTTATCTGCCATTTTATTACCTGGACATTTAGTTAGTATCAATCACATCACACTTGCCACATATTTTTTTGCAGCTCTTCATCCTGGCCACCATTTTTAATTTACCTCAGTTACTAAGTATATCAGCAAATATTGTCTGTGGTACCTACTTTGTCCTGGAAGGCCTTTCTTGGATTTAGCTTATGTTGTAAGAGTTTGAGAGAAGAGAGTGTGCTGAGAGAGGAAATCTTCAAGAAACTTGTGCCCATGGGAGGAAAATGTTCCCCTTCCTTCTCCTTCCACGCTGGGCTCTAGCTACTTTTAGAAACAGAAGACCTCATAAGGCTCAAAGGGAGATGCCCAGGTATTAGTGGTACCTTTCTCATTTCTTCCCTACATAATTGGATGCCTTCTGCAGTTAGAGAGACCTAATAAATCAGCTTTCATATGTCATCTCCATGAGCTCAATTGCCAGGAAAGTTTATTGTCTAACTTCAGAAAATTCCCTAAAAATCAAACCATTTTCTCAGCTGCCTGAGAAATGCAGACTTGAGATATACTTGAGAATATACTTGAGAGTGCAGAATGCCATATTGAGAGTAGGTAGCAAAAAGCTAAAGGCTAAGGTTAGATATTAAAACTTGCTCTCAGTAAATTAAAAGGGAATTTGGCTGTTTGCTTTAATGAATGACAAATACAGTGGTTAGGCTTGGGAATGGTGCCCTCTCCCAAGCAGGCACAAGGATGATGGAGTGCTCTCTTTATCATCCAGCATCCAGGTTCCCTGATTCCCTACTTACTCTTTGCACCAGGCTTCTCAGTCCTCTTCCCTTCTCACACAGAATTAGTACTGACCTTGTACAGAAAAGCTGATTCCTCATACATCTTCTTCTCTTATCCATCAACAACTAACCCTAAACACTATGCCAAAGATTTCTAGTCCTAGAAGTCCTCTTTCCTCTAGGGACAGGAGCCCAAGGGGAATTTCCTGCCTCTTCATCTCAAGCAGGCCTCAAGCAGGCATGGATTCTCATTTACTAATCCTGTCCATGTCCTCAGGCACATATTCCCAGACTCACAAGTTTTCTCTGACTCCCTTCTGCCAAGCCTGCTGCATTCAGTGATTGATCTTGTATCTAATTTCACTAGTCACAGTTTTCGTTGGCAAAACTCTAAAGGGTATTAATTTGCTGATGTCATTTGTCTTGTTAATTATTGGGTTTGGGGTATTTTTCATGTGATTGATATCTCTGCCAGGATTGCAATAGCTATTAACAGAATTGTGGTTAGTTCATTAAAATACAAAATGTTGAAATACATTATGATATTCTGCTTTTGCCCTTAATTACTAAAGTATTTTATATACTTTCATATAATTTATTATTATGAGAAGGAGTTTGACAGCCAGATACAGTAAAAATATGAAGGTATTCCAAAATCAGATCAAAACCCAGTGCTGTTTTCATTTGAAACCTGAAATTACAAGTCTAAGTTTGACAGGAAATACTTACTCACACAGACAGCTAAAGGAACAGTGACTGTGTAAAACACTTAAGTGATTATGCCAGCTCATGAAATTGCCTGTACTTATTAATTTTGTGTCTTGTTTTCGGCTATATGTCTTATAGCACGAAGATCTGACAAGATATGAGCAAGTCTGACAATTGATGATGGCTGAAAGAAGAGCCCTTTTGCGTGGGTAGAATCTGAAGGAGGATATCTTGCAGATTTCTTTATTATGCCATTCATTTATGTAAGAACAGGTCAAACATGAATGACATTTATGTGGATTTTTTGCATTCTTCAAAATCATGAAATGACAGGATAGGCCTATAAACTAAAGATTGCTGCTTAACTGTCTTTCTGCTAGCAGCTGGAGGTTGTTACAATTCTGAAGTTTATATAGACTTTTCACAATTTTTGTGCATAGGATTATCTTGTACTGGAATTCCAGAACAGTGGAAAACAAGGAAGCAAAAGAAATACAAAACTATCATGAGAAATACTGGCTAGAAAGAGAGAAAGAAAGAGTGAAAGAGCAATAGAGAGAAAGAGAGAAAGAGAGAGAGAGGGAGAGAAAGAAAAGAAAGAAAGAAAAGAAAATCTGTCGTTTCTGCTAAGATAGCAAATATAACAGCTCAAAAGTCAAAATTCTTGTAATTCATTTGGATGCATTGTTTGATAAGGAGTATGACAGTACAGAACACCAACATCTCTTCTTTGTAATTGATATAGTGCAGAAAGGAATTTGTGTAAACAACCATGTCTCAAGTACTGGAATTTTTCTCCTCTTAATCTGTTCTTTCTTGCAGAGAAGTGTAAAGCAGTGGCATGGGAAAACAGAATGATAAAATTTTAAATACATTGTGAGATATTTAGTCTCAAGACACAATCTCTGATATGTATTTTCAAAGCGATAGAACAGTGTCGATCCAATCTTCCCATAAAAGACAAAACTCTGGAAATCTTGGAGAGACAGATTCCACTTTAAATAAAGATCTGGCTTACCATTCCCATTTATAGAAATATTTCATTATTACAGTATCCTAAAAAATTACAAAGGAATTATTACAACCACAAATCCCAAGCTTTCAGACTTTATTCCAAAAATCTTTTGACTTTAATACTTTAATTAAGGATTCAGAGTTATTTCCCCATAAGAACACAAGTATTACTTGAAGGATATATAATCTAAAAAATTATTATTACCTTGCTGTTTGGGTTTATTTTTTTCTTTAAACCTATCAAAATAATTTATTATTTAATGAATCTTCTAATTCTAAAATGTTGATAATTTTTTTAAGAAATTACATTTCAAAATTACGTTTAATTATACTTATTCACAACCCAAATCCAGAAAAAAAAAAGTATTCTTCTTTAATTTTCATCAGTAGGAGACAGTTGCAATAAAATAGCTCATGATTAAGTGCACCACAGTGAGAATTGGATTTACCTCATCTAAATTTAGCCACCTAAGAGTTTGGCAGCTGTGAAGTATTCCAAAAAGGTAACTTTAGCCATTCAAGCTAATCTTTCTAGGCTGCCTCTATAGTTTTCAGCAAATTCAGAGCCAAAAAGCCAAACTGCTCTGCACTGAGCCTTGAAAGCTTAAGTAAAATGCTTCTCCTTTGTCCCACATGCCTTACTAGCCCTCCTTGTCTTCACTCTAGTCATAAAGTTGCCTTTGATAGATCCTAGAAACAAAAAGCATTTCACCTTAAAACAGATGGAGTGGACAAAGCTACAGAATATTGTGAGCCTGTAAAGTGAGTTGTTTTTTTTCCCTCCATTGCTAAATACAATTTCTGTAGAAAATCCAGAGGAAGACAATTAACTTAGTGAAAGATGATAGAGACATTTTGAGTCAGAGGTACTGACAGCTTTGAAGTAGCTTACATCTGTGTCTCTCAGAAAGCAATCCAAATTGGATACCTGGAACATACACAAGAAAATAATTTGCAATTACTTTATGCTGGTCCTGTCTTAGCTGAAATCAATAAACAAATGGACACGTATCCGGTTTAAGGTTGGTCTGAAGGTTTAGTTTGAACTGAAATAGTTGACTTAGAACAATAATAGCAGTGAGGCATCTCATTCTGGTAGCACTTATTCCATTACACTGATATTGATACACTAAATGCCTTAAAGTGTTATGGAAATAGTTGACAAAATGAGGCAAGATAGGTCATTGATTTTCAAAAGGAGGCTACTTCACAAAATTTATTTTATTATATTCTTTTTTAACAAACTCATTATGGTAGTATTGGTTCAGTTATTTTAATATTTTTATGCAAGCTGCAATTTATGACTTACTGGCTATATAAATTCTATGGGCTCATAGTCTGTATAGCTAAAACTACCATGATGTCAATCTGTGTGCAATTTAATTTTTAAAGAATGCACTGGAAAAAAATGACAGCTATGATAACAATGGGCTGTGAGAGAAATAGCTCAAATGGCAATTTTTCCGTGGCATATACTTTAATGGATTTGTATTATGTGGAGCTTAGATTAATTAAATGCAAAAGCAGATCTTTGCTATTAGTTCTCTCTTATTGAATGGGTATAAACCATAGAGGGTAAAAATTAACAAAACTTGGTGTATTCTCTCTTATCTACTCTGCCTGGTGCTCTGATAGGGCTACTGATTGTGGGTTTGCTCAGCTGATTTCCAGCATGTTCAGGGGACACAAGATTCTTTAGGGTGAATGAAAGTCTTAACAATGAGGCTTGCAGCTGTTTCTGTGAGATTGTGAATGCCCAAACCGGGCAAAAATACCCAGAGTAGATCATATGGCTATTGTCTATTTATTTAAAGTAAGTGGCCTTTTTTTCTGTAAAGGCAGCCCTAGATTCTGTTTTTCACCTTTTCTACCATATGACTGCAGTAGTGACTACCCAACAAAAGTCATCCTCTACAGGATTTTCTCTAACTACTTTCCTATCTTCAGGAGAAATGACAATCTCTGTCTGATCTTTATGAAATTATTCTGCCCATAGGTAAGACTGTATCAATCAGCAATGTCTGAAACCTGCTGACATTTCATCAAACACAATACAAGATTCATCAAATAAAATACCTGAAAAACATAGAGATGGGCCAGTGGTGAGGGAGGCTGAAAGCCCAGTGGGCTCCACTGTGGGTTCTCCATCCTGTGAGATGCATTGGATTGACTGCACAACCACAAAGCACAAAGCTTAATTACGCAATTGTGTGATAGCACTGCATATGAAATCTAGGAAGCTGTTTAAGACTAGCTAAATTGATTTTAGGACTTTAGCTAATAACTGTAACTAGGGACTAAAATCAATGTGGGTAGAAAGGTCTCTTCCAACTATTTCAATTTCATTGTTGTGCTCTGGGAATTAAAGAAGAACAAGAAGGTTTTGACTAAACCAATTTAATTTTCTATTAGCAGGGTTAATAAATCTTTTAACTGCTGTGATTTGATTACCACCTTTTTGAATTGGGTGAGCTGGACAAATGATGACTTAACCACGTAGTATTTTTAGCCCACTGATGTTTTGATTCAATATTATTTAAAACCTTGATTTTAAAATTGTCTTAATTTCTGCATAGACTACAGACATTTTTAGTACTCCAAGTCTAAGCAGTAATGTCAGCTTTGTAATGTTTGCTTGTTGCAAAGCAATGGAATTTGGCTTCTGCAAACATTAGCAGAAGTGGTTTGTTCTTTGGATAGAAGAACTGAAAAATTAAAACTGTAAATTAACAGAGGTACATAAGCTTGCCCACTCTACATATTAAAACCTTTATCCAGTACTATTTCACACTTTTAGTAATTCACAACAGTGAATTAATAATCATCTTTTTTTAGAATTACGTCTTATGAGTAAAAAAAAAACCCTTTTATTGAAGGAAAATATGAATATTTGCTATAAGAGTAAATTTTCCTGTAGCCATCTCGAAAAATATTCATTCTAGAATTAATAAATGAGAGTAACCAGTCATGATTCTGTATGTTTTACAAGAAAGAGCTGATGCACTGGAACTGAGTGCAGTGTTTCCAATCCTTTCTGGCAAGTGAAAGAATAAAGAAGTAACGAATGAAGTCAGGATCACACCATGGGAATACCATCATATTTTTCTAATTAAGTCCATTCAAGAAACCTTAATTGAATATTTTAGAGTTAAGATAATAATGCTGCTAAGCAGCAATGCAATTTGCTGAAGTCAACAAAGCGTGACTGTGATAATGTAAAGAAAAATTCAAAGACAGTGAATTTTCCCATTAGTCATATCTTATTCCCTTAGGATTTTATTTTCTGTGCTTTAGTTTTTAACCTCAGAGTCATATTCATGTATTATTAAATCACTAACAACTGTTGTTTAAGAATCTTGGCTTCCTGAGACCAGTTAATAATCCAGATGAGCAGTCTATCTCCCTAGGGGAATTTTTCTATGAGAAAGCTGGTATGACCTCCACTCAAACAGTTTGCACACATAATTCTATTTTTGATAGGCTCTACTTGTACACATAATTTGAAAATAATTTGTAATGAATTTTGTCTGGAAATTTGACCCATTACTTCTGCTTCTTTAGTTTTACATCATCCATTTTAGTAAGTAAATAATACATTTTTTTGCCATGGGATACTCAAATTAATCAAATAGCTATTAAGTTATGCACTTGACATCCTTACAGATAGCATATGGCTGCATTATTTGGCAGAAGGCAAAAGTACACATATGTATTGTGAGCAACACTTCATATCTATGAATAGTTATGCTAAGAGGACAGTGGTTATGCTGTTCTAGGCTTGTGCAACCACAAATTTTGGAATGTTTGTATAAATTGCTGAATGAACTTTAGTGGTAATTAGTTTATGAGGTTTACAGAAGGCAGATGCCCCCCTTCTAAATACTGATATCTGCCACATCCCCATTCAGACTTTTAGCAGGTTCCAGGAAGCAATGCAAACTAGTCCTAAGTAAAGGTATTCATTGGTTGAAAATTTTGACATCTAGAAATCTCTGGTCATGTGCAAAATCCCAAGCCAGCCAGACTGGACCTTTCCTTTTTAATCCCTCCCCTATGGTTTGACAGATCTTGTTGGAAAAGTGCAGAAGAATTGATGGAGTCATTGAGAACTCTGTAACTTTGCTCAGCCACTCTGAGGTACAAACAGTCCTCCATGGGCTGGAGTAAATGTCTACACATTGTAAAATCTTCCTGGGTTTGAGAAAAAAGGGTAAATAACTTGAACAAGGAATTATGAATGAGCTTGGAGAGGATCTAAGTAACTTGGGACCTTCTTTCTCTGGAAGAGTTTTACAGTATCCTAGAGAGCTCCCTTTTATTGTGCTGTTAGCAACTGGAAAGCCTTTGTCCTGTCTGGATGCTTGTTTAACTTGGAAGACCAAAGCCATTTTGTTCTGTAGTGAGTGTTTCAATTTGGCATATAGTCTTCAACATCTATTTCCAAAGGAAATCAAGGGAACAGGTATTTCCATATATTTCTGGCATTCTGAAGTTACTTTTCTAATCCACATGACCACAAATGGTGGCTTCCTACTTCTACTTAGCACTGACTGTTAAAGGGTAAGGAAGTACAAAGCTGGTACATGGTAAATGAACTATCTTTTTTTTAAGGCTCATATTAGAGATAATTGAAATACAGAACAATATCATCACAGTCACTTTTGAACATGGAAAAAATGTAATAATGCTTTCCGGAACAACAAAGGTATCTTTTGTTCTCTGAGATAAAGCTGCTCAACTCAATAAGTATGCTTAAACAGGAACTGCTTTTAGACTGTAGCTTGAATGCCAATTTTAAAATGAGGATATATTTTTAGATGCAGTTCATGAATTGCTAAACCCAAGATATTCAAGTGGAATTGCAGGGCTGTTGCTGCAACAGTGTGCTAACAGCAATTGTGATTAAAACAGAATAGGTAATGGCACAAGCAGAGCAACTACATATATTTAGATTTCTGCCAACACCAGTGTTGTGACAACTTGAAGTAGTGCATGTGCACGTGTTTCATCACATGCTGCAAAAATTAATTTATTATTTGTGTTATGATTGCTTATATAAGCTCCACCTCAAGCCAGGACTCTAAAGTCATCTGCTGATATATATTGTAAATGGAATACAGACAGAAAGGAGACTACAAAGAGATAATAGAATAATAATGGTCTGCGTGCTTGGTTTTTCTTGGTTTCTGCTCGTCAATAGCCTAAGTGTAATAAGTATTCTTTGTGTGTGACGGAAAGGGAGAGCTTTAAGGAAGCATTTGAAGGGGCCTTATGAAGTAAAAGAGAAGTTCCTTTTGAAGTAAAATGGAGAGAGACAACAGCAGAAGCAGGTGAAGCATGATGGTGTTCGCTCCAAGACAAGGTGTGGAAAACACTGGATGATGTTACAGGCAGTGGGAGGAGCTGGTATCATAAAAGCAAACAGCACCTTAATGAATATAAAATAGGGAACTATAAGCCACAGGTGAAGACATTTAGCTTATGCTTTCTATGGTGGGGAAGGATTATACACTGAGCAATCCCATGATTTCTGTGTATAAACATTTGCCTCTGCTGCAAGCAAGGTGAGGTTTGTAGAAATAGAAGAAGCAGACAAACCCCTTCTTTGGGAGTTTTGACAAAACGTACAGCTAAGGAGGATTTGGTAGCTGAATAACATGCAGCTTTTAGTTTAAAAATCTTGGCTGAGCAGAAGTATGTGGATGGGTGATAATTCTGATGAGTATCAATTTTCCATTACAAGTTGGGGCTATAACTTTCCATTTATTTTAACTTGCATGAAATTCATTCTAAAGTCAATCTTCTCACATCTGTTTTGTTTTAATGTTGTTACACTCTGCAAGGAGACTGTGGTTTAGAGAGTTAATCAGAAGCAAAAATTGTAATGGGTAAGGAGGAGAATCTATGTGGTTATTGAATCCCCACCATTGTTTATCTCTCTTGAGACCTGCTACAAAGTGAAGTGAAAAAAATTCCTTTCACTATCTTGCTTTGAGCTTTGGGTTTGTCTCCCTTACCTTACTAGCAAGCAGACCAAATAAATTAATAGGGATGAATATGACATTAGTATCAAACAATCCATAGAATTGTTGAAGATGCCACCAAAGATGCACTCTCTAGTATGTTTAAGTCAAAAAGCCATTCAAAATGAGAAGTGCAGTTATTCTGGGATAA
Organism: Aleadryas rufinucha; assembly: GCA_013397815.1. Lineage (NCBI taxonomy): Eukaryota > Metazoa > Chordata > Aves > Passeriformes > Aleadryas > Aleadryas rufinucha. The sequence continues at coordinate 150,254 of VZTH01007006.1, read as the reverse complement.
TAAATAAACCAATATGCTACTTTTGATTTGTTGATACCTCTGAAAGTATTGGTCTGATTTAAACTACTTCCAGGTGCTACTGGTGTCCTGATCTGCACTGCTTGCATTGCATGTTTTATTGTGTTATAGCTGAGACAATCTGCTAGAGAACTGTGAGCCAGGAATGAACAGAACTTTTTCCCAAAAAACTTCAGCTTATATCATGGTTAATTCAGCTCTTGTTTTTCCAATTACCCTCCAGACTTATACCCAAATTTAGTTTTCCCAAGCAACATCAGAAAAAGAAAATGATAACACATTTTCTAATTTCTGTTATCTTTCTTATTTTTTCATTTGTCAGGGAAGTTAGCATATTTTGTTAATTTGCCTGCCACTGGGGAAAAAAATGCGTGCTGTATCTTCCTTTTTCTGTCTTTCCTTTGTCAAAGTACTGCTCCTCTGAGAGAGACCCCAGTGAGTCTTTTTGTGACTGCATGAGGCTGCACCTTTCCTGAACCTGGGCATGTCATGAATGAGAGTGAAAGGCTGCTAGACAGTCTTAGGACATTTCTTTATTAACATAAAAGTCAAATTTAGGCCAGACTTTAAAAGAAAAAAAGGTGAAATCATCCCTCAGTAGATATTCCTGTTTATCTGTGGGTTGCCTTTGAGGGTACTTCTGCCTGTAGCCTCTTAAGAATGATGCTACATCTACAGAAATCCTTAGGGCTCTAGCACAGCTGGAGTAACAGTCCGGAGATGTGATTCTCTTCAAATACTACTGCAGAAATCCATACTGAGAAAGTGCAAAGGGGTGTCTGATAAGGGTGAGGCATTTCTGCCTTCCCTCTCCTTGTTGAACTATTTACTGGGTTGTTAGCATGTGGAAACGATTCCAGCAGCAAACTGAAAACCTACAGACAGCTTTAAAACTATCTGAAATATGCAGAGGCTTTGTGATCCAGGAGGGATGGTTATGAGTGATGACTTCAATCTCCTGTATCACCCATGGAAAAGATCCCCCATTTCTTTAGCTGCAGCTGTACTTTCCCACAGCTCCCAACATGACCAGTCCTGCCTAACACAGGGGTGGTCACAGGTGAGAATACATGAACAGGAAGACACAGAAGACAACTACATGGGGTGCAAAACAGAAGATGGAAGACTGCATTAAAAACATGTCCTGGCTGTGGCTTGGTCCTAGTTTTCCCTGCCAGCTTCAGAGACACAAAGGTAATGTGCACTTACCTGGGTAAGTGCACATTACAAGGCATACTTAGCAACCCTGATGCTGTATTCACCATAGATTTTGGCAATCAATATAATGTTGTTTTCCTAATAGTAATTATGGCTCTGAGAGGTATAAAATGCCTGTGTTCATTCCAGTGGAATATTAAGTTTGAAGTCTAAAGTGAAACCTTAAAATTTCCACCATTTTTAGTTCTTACACTGTTAATAATTTTAGCAGAACTGTCCAGCTATTTCAAGCTTGTGAATGGAATTTTAAAACAGTGTCACCAAGTTTTCTCCTGATTTGACTTCATACCTACAGTTTACTAAGAATTAAAAAACAGTTTGCCTTGTGATGGAATAACGTTCTGGAATGTTGTTTAGTAAGTGGTCTTTTTAAAGTGTGCTTTTTCCTCTCAGGTTTGTATTAATTTTAAATTAATGCAGCTATAGTTGAAAAATGAGTCTTGTACTCTCCTGGATATGTTTACAATGGTCATAAATGGTTTATGGTCACCTTCAGTTAACAGTGACATTGAAGGCTGTATTACATAATACCCATGAATTAAGGCCAATATTCCCTTTTTTAATTTCTTTTTTGTTAAGTGCAATTTCTGTTACTTCACATTTCCCTACTTTGTCCATACTTCTAGAGGAATACTGCTTCAATATTCTGTTTGGAAGTTCCACAGGAACTCAGTTTTATGCTGACTGTCACGTTTTTTCCAGTAACATATTGCTGTTAATTCCTCTGATTTCTCAGACTTTTTAAGATGTGCATTTCACTGCCACTCACCCTCTGCTGGTTTGAATGGTGAGATTAGGTGCCATGTCCCTTGCCAGTTCATCTTTCTCTGGATTTTCTTTCCCCTCTCTTGGGTCAATCATGCTGAAGGTAGCTAAAATCTAATTTTATCTAACATGTCAATGTCACTCTATTAACTTTCCTCTGTGGTATGCTGTTTCCATTATAGGAGTTTAGAGTCTTGGAGAGGGGATGAATATCCAGCTTTAGCCAGGCAAATTTGAGGTTTCTTCCAAAGCTTCTCAGAGTCATTGTTCATGCACTTCTTTTCTCCTCACATCAGTATGTCATTTATTCATATCATGGTATGCTGCATTAGCATTTGTAATTCACTGATTTTCCAGTAAAGCTGCTGATGGGCTGCACAATGGGAATGCCAGTTGGAGGAAACTATTTCCTTCAAAGCAGTATGCTCACAAAAATGGTGTGGGTTGGATTTTTTTTCCTAAACAGTACCTGCTTGCAACCTGCCAACACATTGCGTGTATAAAAATATTTGCCACCTGACACATCTCCAGAAGTACCTCTTCTTGTGGAAATTTTCCTTGAGGAAAATGTTCACTTTATATATGTATCTATGTATATAATTTCCATGATGATTCACATCAGGTAAGAACTGTACGTTTTTTTTGTTTCACGATGAAGAGTGAACAATTGACTCTGCTTTTCTACTAAATGCACAAATGTTAGCACAGTAAGCCGGTCCAGCTTCATTTTCAACTGCTGCACTCGAGGGAGATAAAAACGTGCTTAAAGGCGGGAGCTGGGTGGTGACTGAGCTATCAACTAACTTCCTTTCTGCACAATTAGAAGAGCTTCTCTCCTGTGGGTCATACACTTAGGCAGAACTACATTTATTTTTGCTTGCTGCCTCACTGAAGAAAGAACTGTAGAGTCACAGAACAGCCTGGGTTGGAAAGGGCCTTAAAGATGATCTTGTTCCAACCACCCTGCCGTGGGCAGGGACACCTTTCACTAGACCAGGTTGCTCAGAGCTCCATGCATCTACTTAATTTGATGACAAACTTGACACAGTTTTAACTCAGAAATGGAACTTCATCTGTTTGCACTATTACAAAGTGAGGGTTTTGTCACGACTATTACTTACCCATATATCTGGTTCCTAAACTCATATTGTGAAAATCAGCTCCCAGTTAGACACCTCAACTTTCACATCCCTCCTTCTGTCATCTGTAAGTTCCTGTGTTGACAACAGTGCACTTGTTGCTAATATCCATGTGTCTGGCACCACAGTACTTTGTACACACAGTCCTAGGTGGATACCTCGCCAGCCTGTACTGTGATAGTCCATTGGTCTGTGCAGAATTCTCCTGAATTCCAGGATTTCGGGAGAGCTAGCAATGCTGTTTGTCATCCTCTCTGTCCCCATTGTGTGCACTGTTAAACAATTATGCGATGTATTGCAGTTTTTGTGTCTTTTTCAAGTTCTCAAAGGCAGGGTCTCTAACAGAGGTCTGTTTCATTCAGGGTTTTAGTCTAACTGATCAGCACTGTGTCACAGGCACCTCTGAACAGCACAATAACCAACCCCACTGGTCCACAAAACAAAAGGGCCTCTGTGGCAACAAGCTGCCACAGAAGAGACACTACCATGGAGACTATTCGTGATTCTGTAAGAAAGATCCATTGTATTTCACATCCCTTTGTTCTGAAAGCAGTAGGAAATATCTCACGTCCATTCATCACAAGCCAATGAGTTATCCCAAGTTTAGAGTTTGGTAACGGGAAAAGTGTTAAAACTCACCAAAAATAGTCTGCCTGGGATACCAAGAGTAGAAAGGAAGTGAAACATATATCAGTTGAACTGGAAGAGTACCCACAAGTGTTCAAGTTTCAACTTGAGAATTAAAGTATGAAGAAAAGATACCTGCACTATCCAAGTAATCGTTAGTTTTGGAATAAAGTACATGGGTGTATGTATACATCAGTAGAAGAAGGACTGAATAGAAAAAAGGAAGAGATTAAAGCTGACTTCTTGTGGTATATGGCTAAGGACAATGTATTTAACTTCTAATTTGGTTATAAGCATTTGCATTCTTTTTTACATCCGTGCACCTTGTTTCAGTTTTCCTGAGTTGCACCTGCCTATTTTCCCCTAAGTAATATGTGAAAGAATATTTTGTGGGCAGGTGCACTACAAGGAATACAATCCGGAGGTTGCAGATGAGGCATGTTGTTGCTGTGATCAAACATTCTTTGCATGTGTGCAAGGCCCACATGTTCATCCAGCACCGGAGGGCCAAATGACATTCCAGGAGCAGCTGCCCAGCCACTACATCCACACTCAGTGTATGCTCCCCACGGGGAAAGTTGAAGCTTCTATCTCAAATTTCTACCTGGAAAAAAAAAAAAAATCTAGGAGAATCTTACTTGGAAATATTTTGTAACCCATTTTGTGGATTATTTACCCCAAGATGAGAATACAACAGTTCTGTGAAGTCACTCAAACCCAGACTACAAATCTGATGGTAAAAACTTGGGATTTTTTCTTTATACTCTTTGTAGATATGCAGGAAGAATTTTGATAAAAGTTAGTTTATTCTTGATGTTAATGCAGATTTGGTTTTATTTTTTTCTCTGACTTCCAGGTTTTTTAATTTTAGATATCACTTTTTCAAAGTTTGGTTCCAAGTGAACATCTCTCAGTTAGTATATGATCTCAAACTTATTTTTGGAACATGTAAAAATACCAAAAGGTTTCACTAATCTTCTGATGAGATAAAATTACTTCTGAAGGATAAAATTAGCACACTGGAAATTTTCCAACAATTATATTTTTGCAGCCCTACCATGTATATTATACAGTGTATTTTTAAAGAATCAGTACTCTGAAATATACGTCTTATGTCTTCTGCAAAGCATATTTTGAAGAAAATTTGAGTGTGATAATTATTTTTAAAAAATCTCTCATTATTTATGAAGAATTATCCGTATTGTATAATCTTATTATCACAAGAAATAAAATATTAGTAATGAAATGGGCATCCTGATTTTGGCTGAGAGGGAGTTAATTTTCTTTTTAGTAGCTGGTTCAGTGCTGTGTTTTGGATTTAGTATGAGAATCATGTTGGCAACACACTGATGTTTTAGTTGTGGCTCAGCAGTCCTTACTCTAAGTCCAGGGCTTTTCAGTGTCTCGTGCTCTGCCAGTGAGGAGGGGCATAAGAAGCCAGGAGGGAGCATGGCCAGGACAGCTGACCCGAACTGTCCAAGGGGATATTCCATACCATAGAATGTCATGCCCAGTATGTAAACTGGGGGGTGGGGGGGTAGGCCTGGAGGCACAGATTACTGCTCAGGGACGTGCTGGGCTTCAGTCAGTGGGTGGTGAGCAATTGTCTTTTGAATCACTTGTCTTTCTGGAGGCTTGGTGGTTTTTCAGTGGGTTTTTTTGGGTTTTTTTTGGTTTTTTGTTATGTCCCTTTTTCTTTCTATGAATATTATTATGGTTATTTTTACTACAGTGTCTTACTTTATTTTAATTATTAAACTGCTCTTATTTCAATCCGTGGGTTTTAACTTTTTCTGATTCTCTTCCCTATCCTGCTGGGGTGGGGACAGTGAGTGAGCAGTTGTTAGGGGCTTAGTTGCTGGCTGGGGTTAAACCATGGCACAGAATTGAAGAAAAAATTGTTTAATTTAAATTTGAAATTTAGATTCCAAAATCAGGAGT
>VZTH01007006.1:46847-141207 GCA_013397815.1 Aleadryas rufinucha | reverse complement strand
CCTTTTATTTTTTTTCCTTTTTCCATCCCCTCCCCCGCCTGGGAAGACCTGGCCGCTCCCCCCGCCCCGTCCTCAGTAGCCGCGGGCGCTGGGCGGCGGACGAGCGGCGCGGAGCGGGGAGCCGGGAGCCTGAGCCGCTTACTCACGAGCCTTTATTTACCCCCCCGTGTGGGACTTCAGAAATGAGCTGCCATGCCTGCCGTGTACAATTAGTTCTTCTTATGAGTACTGAAGCTGCCTACGTTTTGTAAGAGNCGGGGCTGCGGCCGCCCTCCCCTCCGTCCATCCTGCGGGGTGCCAGGTATGACCAAGACCCTTCCCGGCGTCGGCCTCGGGGGAAGAGGCAGCCCCCAGAGACCTGGGTGGGCAGGAGCGGAGCTGGGGATGGGGGCTGAGGGGGACTACCCGGTGGCGGGGAACGGGCAGTCCGAGGCAACCAGCGTCTCTAAGGTGATAGTTTTTTTGCGATATCATTCTTCCTACACGGGTCGTTTTAAAAAACGATGGGGCTGAGCGATGTCAATACCTTGAGTTTGGCAGCTGAGATGTTTTGTTTAAAAGTTCCTGCCTCTTTAACCTGGTGGGTATATTTTTGATAGGACTGAACTGCCACGCGTTTCTCTGGTCCTTGTTTTTCAGTATTTGAAGCCGGTTTCACAAGACAGCTTAACGGGACTGAGGCAAGGGGCATACTTATTGGGTTTTCGGGGGTTTGTCTCTGTGCTGTGCCTTCTGCGGGGACCAGGCAAGAAGCCTCTTCACCCTTCAAAGCAAACTGTCCTTTAATTCTGATTCATCCCCTCAGTATTAGCGCTACCATCTCCGCGCTCCTCTGGAACTGACACTAATTTCATCCAGATTCGTCACTGCTGGAAGCAGATTTATCTTGGAATGGCAAAAATAAAAGAGCCGTGCCAAGGTATTTAACTTGCAGGCTTTGTAGAGGGGAAACTCCTTTGGATCAGGCGCGGAAAAGCAGAGCCTCCTGCGGAAAGCAGGACGAGAGGATGGCTAAGGAGCGATACAGTTAAAGACTTACTCCCCAAATCCTCGTCTTCTTCCAGGATAGCCCTGGGCTTTAACACGCAAACACACAGGAGCGGCCGGCAACAGCGGAGAGGGCAGTGGGAAGACGGCCATCCCGGCAACCCCCTCCTGTCCCCGCCGTTCCTCCGACCGATTCCCGGTCGGTGCCCGCCCGCTGCCGTTCCGGGGCCGCTGCCCGGCTGGCAGGGCTCGACCCCCGGAGCCGCTCAGCAGCAGAGCAGTGGCCTGGGCGCGACCTCCTTCCTCTCCGCCTCCTGCCGGCCCGGAGGAGCGGGGAGAGGATCCCGGCTGCGGCAGGGTCGGGAGGAGCGGCCGGGGCGCGGGGCTGGAGCCGGGCAGGGGCCGCTGCCGGCGCTGCGGGAGCGCCGCCCCGCGGCCGCGCCGGGCACTGCGCCAGAGCGGGAGCCCCGCTCCGGCGCCGCTTACTCACGAGCCTTTATTTACCCCCCCGTGTGGGACTTCAGAAATGAGCTGCCATGCCTGCCGTGTACAATTAGTTCTTCTTATGAGTACTGAAGCTGCCTACGTTTTGTAAGAGCCAGGAGCCACAATGGTTTTTTTCCCTTAAGTTAGAGAGGAAGGCAACATCCATGCACCGCTGTATGGAGTGAGCACACCTGGAAGAGGGAGCGGGGAGCAGTGGCCGGTAAGATTAGGGCAGTGGTTTCTCCCAGGGAGTGTGAGATTTCGAAAATTTTTTCTCTATTTTGCTTTGTCAGAGTGCAACTGCGAATTCCAGCTTTCAGGTCATTTCAAGAATAAGGCCAAAACCAGTTAAAGGAGGTGGTTACTACAGCAACCTCTGTTATTTTTTGGCCAGAAAATTGCATGTAAAATTGTGTAAGCTTAATTTGAAATGTGTTAACTTTTCTCCAAGAAGAAGGAAATCCCAGGGTAGAGGCTGCACTGAACAGACCAAGATAAAACACTGCCAGGAAGCTGGACTGAACTTTTCTTTTGTCTGAGCTACACTGATACGTAAATTCCCTCTATGGTAGCCTGAAAAGAAACCTATTCTAGTTCTCCTTGGCTCTAAGCCTTTTCCTGAGCATCTGAGATGCATACAGCTGGAGTAAGGTAGGTTATAATGACAAAATATTTGAAGGATATCCTGAAAAATTAGGTAGTTCTTGTCCTGTGGATGCAGAAAGGTTTAATATTGGAAGCAAGAAGTGAGAAGAACTGAAAACAGTTTTACTTGATGGATATGCCCGGCAGCTGGAATGACACCAAACAGGGAGTCCTGTTATCAGCTGAGTTTGGAAACTGGAGGAAGAATTTCAACATTTTCATATAGCTGGGGATCTCTCTCACTTTCCAGTTTCCATCTTGTCTTCTCTCAAGCAATTCGTCGTACCTTAAAGAGCTGACTCAAGAATTCCAATTACTGTAAGCCAACCCAAAATCCGTATGGGAAAGGAGTGAAGGAAAGGAGAGGGCAGAGCATCTTGGGGTTTGGAGGAAGAGTGGAGAACAGCATGGCAGAAAGGGTAACATACTGAGTTTTTTCTTGCAATCAGCTTGAAGCCTTCTCAGGACATTTCCTCCTTCCCCTGGAGGCTGTATTCTCTCTCCCCTTCTCCCACCCTGCAAAGTTGTCTTTGCACCCATCTACACATTTACATCCTCATCATCTGGCAAGAGGAGCCCTGTGTTTCTCGTTTGCCAGCAGCCTGTACTGGGCCATGGCAACTGCTGACATTGCCCATGCTTGGAGTTGGCTTCCTTTAAACAGTAGAGATGGGGTTAGTAAACAGATCTTAAATGCATGGCTGGAAATGACAAAGCTGCCTAGTAGGACCACTGCTCTGGTCGGTAACGAGGATTACCATGTTTATTAAGTTCCTTGAACTTCTTCCAGTTATCCTGAAGTGTAGTTAGTTCATTCCCAGTGACAAGTGCTTCATTATAAATGAAGAAATTCTTGGCTTCCAAGACTGCCTTTGTAAGTAGTGAGCACATGAGTATCGTGTTTCAAATGGAAGGCTCCAAGGCATCTATTGAAGGTTCTGTGCTTTGACTGTTTTTTTTTTTCTTTCTAAAGAGTGGCAGAAGGAAGCCATAGTACTCCACCCGTTTCCTTGCAGAAAGTCTCTCTATAAAGCAGAGAGAAGAACATGGACTTCCCTATAAACTTAGTTATGAGTCCATCTGGGAAGACTTCAGCCATCACAGTGGAATGACATCAACCCAGACTTTCCGTATGAACAAGTAGTTAGTGACTGAACTTTCCTTAGGGCTCACAAAGTTCAGCTATGGATGAATATCAAATATCCTGACTCTGAGGAAGAGCTGAGAAAGGGAGGAGTATTCCAGGGAAAATAGAAAAATCTTTCTCAAGCCTGACATTAGAACTGTCTTGTTCAGTAGCTATATTAGGACAAAGCAAATTTAAACCAGCTTTTCTACATTAATATCACATTAGTTATCTTCAAACCATGCTAGTTTGTGACAGGCTGGAAATAAAGAAGAGGAGATGCTTCCTCATGCAACACGTAGTTAAGATGAGGAACTCCTGGATGCAGAACATTATGGCTAAAAAATTTTATGTGTATTCAAGGGAAGACTGTAAAACTATGGAAGAGAAATTAACTAAGGTTTCCTTACACTACAGAAAATACCTCTGCTTTAAAATCCACCAGGTACAACCGGTTGTAAGTTAAGAAACTATGAGGGAGGAGGGGCATACATGGTTGCCCTATTCCTATCCTCTACCCTAGGCAACCATATTTAGCCAGTGTCAGAAACAGAATTTTAGGACAGGCAGGCTTTTGGTCAGGCCAGGAAGGTATTTTTATGTTCTCATTATAGTANTATATATATATATATCCTAGTAAGTGGACCCAGCTCAAAGTTGGTGTTCCATTCTGGCAAAGGTGAAAAGTGTCAAAACTGTGCTAGAACAAATCCATCCTCTGAATTTAGTATCAGAAGCAACAAGCTGTGGTTGAGCTGTAATGCTTATTTAACCAAAAAATTATAATTATTACTTATTATAGACAACGAATATGTCTATAGGGTAAAGATGCCTCAAAAATCATAGGAGTCACTATGATTTTCAGATTTGAAAGTGATGTTTCCACTTCTTTTTCCATGTTGCACATATACCCGTTTTTCATGCTAGATCTTCAGCTAGCCTGTAGCCAGGCTGTTTCACTGGAAAGCACCACTTGTATTATTCTAGACTAAAATTAACAAAAGTGGTTATATTTGCCCTGGCCTACACTGCCATTGCAATGTAAACCAGAGAGCTTAACCACATATGAATCCTTGAATTGCTTGGCTTTTAAATTCTAATCATAGACCCTTTCTTCACTGCTGAGGTTTCCATGTAATTGGAATGAAGGATGTTGGAACTGAGCACAGGTTTCCCAGTGGCAGCTGCCAGTAGCTGGATAATGCCACTGACATCAGTGCTGCCAAAGGAGAAAAATGGTCTTTTTAATGTTTTGAGCTCAGAATCAAGAGTTCTGGGTTCAGTTTCTGGCTCTGCCTCAGACTTCTAACAATTTTACATTTTTCCTGCATGTTTCCCAACTACAGATGGGAATAATAGTGCTTTTTGTCTTTCCTATTTAAAGTATTAGCTCTTATTGTGGTACATCACCCCATTTAGGCGGGGCATTCCACATGTGACCATAAGGCACAGACAGCACAGTTCCTACAGCCTTTGTGGGATCCTGAAAAAGGCATGTGATGAGTAACCAGGCTTGTCCCTCCTACTCGGCTGAGCTTTGCTGCATGCATATATAACCAGGAGACTCCTCTACACCAGCAGTGTTCTGCTTTTCTCACTTGTCTGTCTGTCCTGGAAGACCTTGTTTCCTTGGGATAGCAGTTAGCAAAGTGCCATTTTTCATACAGGCAGATTCATAATTCTCAGCTGGGTGGGTAATGGAGAACCACTGGTGACTTTTAAGTCAGTTAAAGCCACATTTTGGCCATTACATGAAAGAGCACAATTGGTCTGGTTTCCCAAGGGTTCCTTAGTCTCATGAGTGTAGTCTGTCTATCCGTCTCTGCTTGGATCCCAACTTAATACACTGAGGGTTTTCAACTATGATCTACCTTCAACTATATAGCTATAGAAAAGAGAAGCAGAAACATAATATATAACTGCATTCCTTTGGAATAAATAAAACCAGGATGCTCTACCAAGTGGAATGACTCAGACTCTTGTTCACTGAGGGAAAAACAGGTAAAACTCAGCTGGTTTCATCTTCCAGTAGGTAGCTCAGCATGGATGCTGGCTGAATTATCTGCATCCATCTTGCTAGAAATCATTGGAAGAATCAGAGGCAATACAGGGAATATCTGAGGCATTTCTATTTTGAGCAGAGTGTAGAATTCTGTTCCACTGATGTCAGTTCTAAAATTGCATGATTATACTTAGAGGATGTTAAGATAACTGTGTATATTTCCAAAGTGTATTTTCAAATCTCTCTTTCTTGTTTTAGAAAAAAAATAAAATAAAATGGAGCACATGTTACTGCTATTCATATTTTTCATACCTATATTGGGTCTCAGTAATGGAACAGAAACTGAACAAGATTTTACTTGGCACTTAAAGAAGATTCCCCAGATTGTGAGAGAAAGAACTTTCTCCCTTGACAGCCCTAAATTTGAAGCAAAAACCAAATTAGAGCTGAACAGTGTATGTGGAATTGAATGTCAAAGAAAACTGCCAATGCCGAGCTTGTCTGACTTGAAGGACCTCTTATCCTATGAGACTGTTTTTGAAAATGGCACACGGACCCTGACTGAAGTGAATGTCCTCGGAGCAGTGCTTGACCCAGCCGGGAACACAACGACACGAAGGCCTTCGAGAAAGAAGAGGCAGATATATGGAACAGACAGCAGGTTCAGCATCTATGACAAGAGGTTTATGACCAACTTTCCATTCAACACAGCTGTGAAGATCTCCACCGGCTGCAGTGGCATTCTCGTTTCCCCCAAGCACGTGCTGACAGCAGCCCACTGTCTGCACAATGGCAAGGATTATGTCAAGGGCAGCAAAAGACTGAGGGTGGGCCTGATGAAGACAAAATCCAGAGGCAACGGCAGGAAACGCAAAGGTGCTAAAAGAAGCAGGAGAGAAATTTCTGCAGCCAAAGAGGATCCCAAAGCTGCCACAGAATTAAGGCGACAATCCAAAGGTGATGGGAGAAAGCAGAGGAGATCTGGGAGGAAGCAAGAGACTTCAGATGGCATGCCCTCCTTCCAGTGGACCCGGGTGAAGAGTACGCACATCCCGAAAGGCTGGTTTAAGGGTGTCTCTGGGGATATTGCCCTGGATTATGATTATGCTGTTCTTGAGCTCAAGCGTCCCCACAAAAGGAAATACATGGAGCTGGGAATCAGCCCAACAATCAAAATGATGCCTGGGAGCATGATCCACTTCTCAGGTTTTGACAATGATCGGTCTGGGCAGCTGGTCTATAGATTTTGTAGCATTTCTGATGAGTCAAATGATCTGTTTTATCAGTACTGTGATGCTGAGCCTGGCTCCACAGGATCTGGGATCTATCTCCGTCTTAAGGAGCCGAACAAAAAGAAGTGGAAACGCAAGATCATCGCTGTTTACTCAGGCCATCAGTGGGTGGACATCAATGGTGAACAGCAGGATTACAATGTAGCAGTACGAATTACTCCTCTCAAATATGCCCAGATTTGCTTCTGGATACATGGGAATGATGAGAACTGCACACAAGGCTGAAGAGGGCTGAACCTCCCTTGCTTGGCACCTGCACTGCCATGGAGTGAAAGTTGGCCGCAACAGTTCCTGGAGGAGCATCATTCCATGTCAGAATGCTTTTGAACTCAAAGCTCACAAGTAGTGCTATGGTGACTTGAGGAATGCTGAATTGCTGGGGGAGGGGTAGAATCGTCAGACAAAATATTTCTAATTGTAATCGACCTAGATACGCACTTAAAATCCCAAACTATATTTATGTTTGCAATTGGGATAAATTCAAGTCATTCATGAGGAGAAAAAAAAATGGCTGCACCTGTTTGTCATTTTTTTTTCCCCAGGGGAAGGGTTGAAACATCTCAAACTGGTGTTATTAAACAATATCTATTTTTTTCCAATGGATTTACTTTTCTCAGGGTTCTGTTCCAATTCTTCAAATGCAAGTTGTGCATATAGCATGTTACTGTATGTGCAGAATGATCCAGAGAACTGCATGAGAACAAGACATTATTCTGGCGTTCTCTAAAGACCAGAGGTCCATGTTGAGAAGCAGCACTATAGTTAATGATTGTTAGTTTGGAAAACTTCCTCTTCTGGTTGCTGCAGGAATGCTCCCATGGAAATTCCAAATTTATGTAGCTGAGGGTTATACCTTAAAGACAAATTCACTTCATTGCTCAGTAAAAACAGCAAAAAAGAAATTAACAAACAGAAGTTTCCATGTTTGGAAGACGACACATCTGGACATAGTTTAATGCTTTTAAATGTTCTTTGAGAAGCTATAGAAATCTTAAACACATGCATTTGCCTTCCAATTAGGATTTGGAGAGCAGTAGGTTTAGTTTGTAGTCAAATGTTTAGCTTTACCACTGGGAGAAGTCACTGACTCCTGAAGTGGCTACTTGACAATCATTTGGAGCTTCACAGATGATATATTTTTTGGGTGCTAAACATTTCTTCAGTTTTTATAAATTACTTTTATACGAGTTCAGCTTCATAGATAGGATAGTATGTATTAGACTGGGAGTTGGAAATCAATATTTTAGTTTGGCTTTATACAGTTTTGCAAAGTGGGTGGTTTTAATCATGTTATATTCAGACTCCACCTCAACATGATTTACAAGGTTAACTAAAAATTTCTCCCAACAAAATTATAGCACCTTCTGAGTGGTAGAACTATCCTGGCCATTATAAAAGGTATATTAGATAGCAGCAGTAGTTAGCAAATAATTTGGTTCAATATGTTTGCAGAACCATGTATTTAATGAAGACACAAACTGAGCTTGACTTTTACACATCTTTAAACACAAACCACCTTCTTAAAAATTGTTGTTGATTGCTATACAAGTCTACATCTTTTATTTTATGTCAAGATTTTGAAGTACACAGAATTGTTATGGTGCTACATTAATCTAATAACATAAAAAGATATTGTGCCTTTCTGATCATATCCTTTTGGGTTTCAATACTTTTACAATATTCACACCCATAATATTTAATTTTTTTACCATAAATTTATACTGACCAAAATACATTTTCTTCCTGTGCAGGAGAAAAAAATACAACAAGATTTAAAAATATTATTTGTTTGTTGGTATCTTTAAAACATGTTTGTAATATCTTTAAGATGATTTTAAATAACCCACTCTTTTAGTAGATAATTGAAAGTATATAACCTGACACACTGAATGTGCAGGCAACTTTGTCCTATTATTGCCAAAGCATAAAAATTTAAGACTTGCTTCCATATGATAACCCTAACAATATTTCATTAATTGGAAGAGATCTCACTTTAAAGGAAACTATTTCTTTTAATGTCAACCTTCCCAGGGAACACTCAACTTTTCTTCTTTTATTATTTTTTAATTTTATTTTGTGTGATTGTTTGCAGAAAACTAATAATAATTTTTAAAATTTAGAAATAAATCTCTAAGATTTTAGGATTAATTATTTTTTATTGTTGTTAACATCTCTATTAACACGTGGCTTTGCTGACAGTAATTTTAAATCACCTCAGTCCAGTATTTAATACTCTCACTCTATGCAACAGACCTATAATATTCTTTAATCAGCTCTGTAATGTTTTTCTTAAGTGCCTTTTTCCTAGTTACTGTGACAAATAAGGTACCTCATCATTAATCTAATACAAGACAACCCAGGTCCATGGATTTTTTTTACAGTTATTGTCATTGTTGATTTGGGTCTGAAACCAATCAAGATAAGGGGGCTTAGTAAATTCTTTGTTTTGTTGAGTCTTATTTAGGTGTGCTCCTTAAAAGAAGAAATAAAACCTTTTTCTTCATCAGTTTGGGAATTGGGAGCAAGGTAAGAATGAAAAATGTTGATGTCAGCTTTCAAATGGTCTTGTTATAATAATCATCTTCTGTAAATATCTCAGCCACAACCTGAGGTTCTCATATCAGGTTGATAAAAACTCTTTGTTTTCAGAGAATAGATGCTCAGTGCTTCATTTTGTGGTACTAAGAGATTAAAGAGGTTGGCCAGAGCAACATAAAAATTAATTAAACAAACAAACAAACCAACCTCTGTGTCTGAGTGCATATGCACAAACACATGCAAATATACAGGCTTGGTNGATGTTTCCACTTCTTTTTCCATGTTGCACATATACCCGTTTTTCATGCTAGATCTTCAGCTAGCCTGTAGCCAGGCTGTTTCACTGGAAAGCACCACTTGTATTATTCTAGACTAAAATTAACAAAAGTGGTTATATTTGCCCTGGCCTACACTGCCATTGCAATGTAAACCAGAGAGCTTAACCACATACGAATCCTTGAATTGCTTGGCTTTTAAAGTCTAATCATAGACCCTTTCTTCACTGCTGAGGTTTCCATGTAATTGGAATGAAGGATGTTGGAACTGAGCACAGGTTTCCCAGTGGCAGCTGCCAGTAGCTGGATAATGCCACTGACATCAGTGCTGCCAAAGGAGAAAAATGGTCTTTTTAATGTTTTGAGCTCAGAATCAAGAGTTCTGGGTTCAGTTTCTGGCTCTGCCTCAGACTTCTAACAATTTTACATTTTTCCTGCATGTTTCCCAACTACAGATGGGAATAATAGTGCTTTTTGTCTTTCCTATTTAAAGTATTAGCTCTTATTGTGGTACATCACCCCATTTAGGCGGGGCATTCCACATGTGACCATAAGGCACAGACAGCACAGTTCCTACAGCCTTTGTGGGATCCTGAAAAAGGCATGTGATGAGTAACCAGGCTTGTCCCTCCTACTCGGCTGAGCTTTGCTGCATGCATATATAACCAGGAGACTCCTCTACACCAGCAGTGTTCTGCTTTTCTCACTTGTCTGTCTGTCCTGGAAGACCTTGTTTCCTTGGGATAGCAGTTAGCAAAGTGCCATTTTTCATACAGGCAGATTCATAATTCTCAGCTGGGTGGGTAATGGAGAACCACTGGTGACTTTTAAGTCAGTTAAAGCCACATTTTGGCCATTACATGAAAGAGCACAATTGGTCTGGTTTCCCAAGGGTTCCTTAGTCTCATGAGTGTAGTCTGTCTATCCGTCTCTGCTTGGATCCCAACTTAATACACTGAGGGTTTTCAACTATGATCTACCTTCAACTATATAGCTATAGAAAAGAGAAGCAGAAACATAATATATAACTGCATTCCTTTGGAATAAATAAAACCAGGATGCTCTACCAAGTGGAATGACTCAGACTCTTGTTCACTGAGGGAAAAACAGGTAAAACTCAGCTGGTTTCATCTTCCAGTAGGTAGCTCAGCATGGATGCTGGCTGAATTATCTGCATCCATCTTGCTAGAAATCATTGGAAGAATCAGAGGCAATACAGGGAATATCTGAGGCATTTCTATTTTGAGCAGAGTGTAGAATTCTGTTCCACTGATGTCAGTTCTAAAATTGCATGATTATACTTAGAAGATGTTAAGATAACTGTGTATATTTCCAAAGTGTATTTTCAAATCTCTCTTTCTTGTTTTAGAAAAAAAATAAAATAAAATGGAGCACATGTTACTGCTATTCATATTTTTCATACCTATATTGGGTCTCAGTAATGGAACAGAAACTGAACAAGATTTTACTTGGCACTTAAAGAAGATTCCCCAGATTGTGAGAGAAAGAACTTTCTCCCTTGACAGCCCTAAATTTGAAGCAAAAACCAAATTAGAGCTGAACAGTGTATGTGGAATTGAATGTCAAAGAAAACTGCCAATGCCGAGCTTGTCTGACTTGAAGGACCTCTTATCCTATGAGACTGTTTTTGAAAATGGCACACGGACCCTGACTGAAGTGAATGTCCTCGGAGCAGTGCTTGACCCAGCCGGGAACACAACGACACGAAGGCCTTCGAGAAAGAAGAGGCAGATATATGGAACAGACAGCAGGTTCAGCATCTATGACAAGAGGTTTATGACCAACTTTCCATTCAACACAGCTGTGAAGATCTCCACCGGCTGCAGTGGCATTCTCGTTTCCCCCAAGCACGTGCTGACAGCAGCCCACTGTCTGCACAATGGCAAGGATTATGTCAAGGGCAGCAAAAGACTGAGGGTGGGCCTGATGAAGACAAAATCCAGAGGCAACGGCAGGAAACGCAAAGGTGCTAAAAGAAGCAGGAGAGAAATTTCTGCAGCCAAAGAGGATCCCAAAGCTGCCACAGAATTAAGGCGACAATCCAAAGGTGATGGGAGAAAGCAGAGGAGATCTGGGAGGAAGCAAGAGACTTCAGATGGCATGCCCTCCTTCCAGTGGACCCGGGTGAAGAGTACGCACATCCCGAAAGGCTGGTTTAAGGGTGTCTCTGGGGATATTGCCCTGGATTATGATTATGCTGTTCTTGAGCTCAAGCGTCCCCACAAAAGGAAATACATGGAGCTGGGAATCAGCCCAACAATCAAAATGATGCCTGGGAGCATGATCCACTTCTCAGGTTTTGACAATGATCGGTCTGGGCAGCTGGTCTATAGATTTTGTAGCATTTCTGATGAGTCAAATGATCTGTTTTATCAGTACTGTGATGCTGAGCCTGGCTCCACAGGATCTGGGATCTATCTCCGTCTTAAGGAGCCGAACAAAAAGAAGTGGAAACGCAAGATCATCGCTGTTTACTCAGGCCATCAGTGGGTGGACATCAATGGTGAACAGCAGGATTACAATGTAGCAGTACGAATTACTCCTCTCAAATATGCCCAGATTTGCTTCTGGATACATGGGAATGATGAGAACTGCACACAAGGCTGAAGAGGGCTGAACCTCCCTTGCTTGGCACCTGCACTGCCATGGAGTGAAAGTTGGCCGCAACAGTTCCTGGAGGAGCATCATTCCATGTCAGAATGCTTTTGAACTCAAAGCTCACAAGTAGTGCTATGGTGACTTGAGGAATGCTGAATTGCTGGGGGAGGGGTAGAATCGTCAGACAAAATATTTCTAATTGTAATCGACCTAGATACGCACTTAAAATCCCAAACTATATTTATGTTTGCAATTGGGATAAATTCAAGTCATTCATGAGGAGAAAAAAAAATGGCTGCACCTGTTTGTCATTTTTTTTTCCCCAGGGGAAGGGTTGAAACATCTCAAACTGGTGTTATTAAACAATATCTATTTTTTTCCAATGGATTTACTTTTCTCAGGGTTCTGTTCCAATTCTTCAAATGCAAGTTGTGCATATAGCATGTTACTGTATGTGCAGAATGATCCAGAGAACTGCATGAGAACAAGACATTATTCTGGCGTTCTCTAAAGACCAGAGGTCCATGTTGAGAAGCAGCACTATAGTTAATGATTGTTAGTTTGGAAAACTTCCTCTTCTGGTTGCTGCAGGAATGCTCCCATGGAAATTCCAAATTTATGTAGCTGAGGGTTATACCTTAAAGACAAATTCACTTCATTGCTCAGTAAAAACAGCAAAAAAGAAATTAACAAACAGAAGTTTCCATGTTTGGAAGACGACACATCTGGACATAGTTTAATGCTTTTAAATGTTCTTTGAGAAGCTATAGAAATCTTAAACACATGCATTTGCCTTCCAATTAGGATTTGGAGAGCAGTAGGTTTAGTTTGTAGTCAAATGTTTAGCTTTACCACTGGGAGAAGTCACTGACTCCTGAAGTGGCTACTTGACAATCATTTGGAGCTTCACAGATGATATATTTTTTGGGTGCTAAACATTTCTTCAGTTTTTATAAATTACTTTTATACGAGTTCAGCTTCATAGATAGGATAGTATGTATTAGACTGGGAGTTGGAAATCAATATTTTAGTTTGGCTTTATACAGTTTTGCAAAGTGGGTGGTTTTAATCATGTTATATTCAGACTCCACCTCAACATGATTTACAAGGTTAACTAAAAATTTCTCCCAACAAAATTATAGCACCTTCTGAGTGGTAGAACTATCCTGGCCATTATAAAAGGTATATTAGATAGCAGCAGTAGTTAGCAAATAATTTGGTTCAATATGTTTGCAGAACCATGTATTTAATGAAGACACAAACTGAGCTTGACTTTTACACATCTTTAAACACAAACCACCTTCTTAAAAATTGTTGTTGATTGCTATACAAGTCTACATCTTTTATTTTATGTCAAGATTTTGAAGTACACAGAATTGTTATGGTGCTACATTAATCTAATAACATAAAAAGATATTGTGCCTTTCTGATCATATCCTTTTGGGTTTCAATACTTTTACAATATTCACACCCATAATATTTAATTTTTTTACCATAAATTTATACTGACCAAAATACATTTTCTTCCTGTGCAGGAGAAAAAAATACAACAAGATTTAAAAATATTATTTGTTTGTTGGTATCTTTAAAACATGTTTGTAATATCTTTAAGATGATTTTAAATAACCCACTCTTTTAGTAGATAATTGAAAGTATATAACCTGACACACTGAATGTGCAGGCAACTTTGTCCTATTATTGCCAAAGCATAAAAATTTAAGACTTGCTTCCATATGATAACCCTAACAATATTTCATTAATTGGAAGAGATCTCACTTTAAAGGAAACTATTTCTTTTAATGTCAACCTTCCCAGGGAACACTCAACTTTTCTTCTTTTATTATTTTTTAATTTTATTTTGTGTGATTGTTTGCAGAAAACTAATAATAATTTTTAAAATTTAGAAATAAATCTCTAAGATTTTAGGATTAATTATTTTTTATTGTTGTTAACATCTCTATTAACACGTGGCTTTGCTGACAGTAATTTTAAATCACCTCAGTCCAGTATTTAATACTCTCACTCTATGCAACAGACCTATAATATTCTTTAATCAGCTCTGTAATGTTTTTCTTAAGTGCCTTTTTCCTAGTTACTGTGACAAATAAGGTACCACATCATTAATCTAATACAAGACAACCCAGGTCCATGGATTTTTTTTACAGTTATTGTCATTGTTGATTTGGGTCTGAAACCAATCAAGATAAGGGGGCTTAGTAAATTCTTTGTTTTGTTGAGTCTTATTTAGGTGTGCTCCTTAAAAGAAGAAATAAAACCTTTTTCTTCATCAGTTTGGGAATTGGGAGCAAGGTAAGAATGAAAAATGTTGATGTCAGCTTTCAAATGGTCTTGTTATAATAATCATCTTCTGTAAATATCTCAGCCACAACCTGAGGTTCTCATATCAGGTTGATAAAAACTCTTTGTTTTCAGAGAATAGATGCTCAGTGCTTCATTTTGTGGTACTAAGAGATTAAAGAGGTTGGCCAGAGCAACATAAAAATTAATTAAACAAACAAACAAACCAACCTCTGTGTCTGAGTGCATATGCACAAACACATGCAAATATACAGGCTTGGTGTTGTTTTGATTGAGTCAGCACCTTCAGGCCGGGGAATGCAGGTACAAAAAGGCACAGACAAAATGTTTTTCCTGTTGTCTCTGCATGCTAGGCAGCATTTCGGTCTCACACTTGGCCTAACAGGGAAGGAAATGCTCTATGTAGGCATTGTGACTACCTACTACAGGGACTTCTGGAATAGTTCATAAATCAAGTACTTACACGCAATCCCAGGAATTCAGTGTCAATGTAGAGCTCTTGGTACCCACCACTGCAAATGGATCAAGAATTTCTGAGCCATGACCATCTCAGATTTTCTTAAAAAATCTGCAGTTACTATCTAGTTATCAATGAGAAAACATGAGGAGGAAAATATGATCTCAGTAGATCAGATCTTGCTGTTGTCTAGGACACCAGCAGCAAGGCTGGGTTTTCAGCCTTTGTGATGTTTCCCTAAAGGATTTTTCCTCTCTCAGGTACCAAGCTCTACATCATTTGTTTTCATCAGTGCTAATGCTCTTCCATCTGTACCCCTGGCTTTAGGAAAAAAACAAACTCAATCAGATGTCTTTTCCCCTAGAGGGCTACTGGAATTTAAAAAGTAAAAAAGTAGGGGTGTTTTCAGGGACAAAGATAAACTCTGTATGCAAGCTATTAACACACCCAGACCAGGTTCTGCAAGGTATTTGTGCATGTGTTTAATCTGAGGCTCTGAGACACACAGTGGAAGTCAAAGGGGTTATCTGCAATGTGAAAAATTAGGTCTAAGTTTGTATTAACTTAACAAAAGAAAAGCACAACATTATGTAGGAAAATTATTTGTTCTATGAGGCATAGAGTACCCAATGCTTTAATAATTGCTTAAAGAAACTCCTCGACTCAGTTTACAATTTACCATCTTAATTTTGCAGATTTATGTGTCTGTGCAAAGTCTGAATCAGCACGAATATGGCTTAAGTAAAAAAAAATAACTCATCCACATGTGGAGGACAGAAGCAGGTGGGGAGTTCTTTCTATTCTGCTCATAAGGGATGACCTGGCAGCAAACAGCAAATAAAACAGAAAGAAAGAATAAGTAGATGGTATGGAAGACCAGAAAGATGGAGACGGTATGCAAGGGATATAGAAAGTGTGCAACGTAACAGATGAAATGGCTGCAAGGTAGCAGAAGGACCTATTGTGAGAAAGAGTAGGCAGCAGGTTGAGACTTAATAGTATGAATTAAGATGTGAAATTCAGTAGTTTCATGAACAATATCTCACTGTTAAAGATAAGGTTTTTCTTCCCAGCCAACAGCAACAAGGAACAGGCTGTGAGAGGACTCGGGTTGTGGCAGGGACCACTAGCAGGCAGAGGGTTTTGACCTTGATCTACAATCCATGCCTGAATTCGCAGGGATTATGCTTCTGTTCATTTAGGGTCCTTGGAAAGCAGCAGATCCATGTTCTGAGCCAAAAGGCTTGGAAGTATGGATCTCCCAGTACACTGGATCACCAAGAGTGTAGTGAGTAAAGGGAGTTTCTCAAACCTGACCTTTTATTGGGATTCCTCTAAAAGCTGTTCTGCACTGGAAAAAAAAATCAAACAAAAAATCTCAGACTTGAGGCATTTAAATGTTGGCTCCATTTTTTGCATGTATCTAGAAATTCTAGGCAATAATTTTTTTTCAAATGTCTTCTGTTTGTGTTTGGCATCCATAAAAAATTAATCAACTGCTTCTAATTTTAAAGCACAGATTATTGCAGATACTTCCATCTACAAATTCCTGGATTAAAGAATGACTGGAGGGAAAAAAAGAATGTTATTAAATTGAAAGCTTAAAATTTCACTCTAATCTCAAAGGATTTGGAAGTATATTTGGGTCCCCTTTGCACCAGCCTTTTCCTCCAAGTGTCACAGCATTTAGGTTAAAAACCTCCAGAAGTAGCTTTGAGGATTCTTTCATGTTCTTCGCTTTTTTAAGACTGACAGAAAACTTTATACTTTTAACTGTGCAAAATGACAAGCCATTTGAGAAAATAAATGCAAACCTTTGCTCTGTTAAGATATTATATGATGCACTTATTATGTCAATAAATATTTTCTGTTGTTTTTCTTTTCCTCTGTCATGATGCAGTTTGTTAGCTATGGTTGTGTTACACAAACTTCATTCTCTAAGTGCCTGTAATGATTTATCAGTGAATCATCTGGGACTTGGTCTTACAAGATATTAATGTCTCTTTAAATTTGTTCTCGGAAAAAAAACCTCCCTGTCTTCAAGATTATTACTCCATGAGCAAATTTGATGAGTAAAAAAAATTTAGGTCAGCAAGGAAATGACTCATAGTCTATTCTGCAAGTTATTAATTCTAAAATAAGTAATTAGTTCTGTTTCTGCTATTTGCTATAGTTACACTTTCTGCCTTGGAGATCTGTTGAACCAGGCCAAATTAGAAGTACATAAAATGTTATAATCGTGGTTCTTAGAATTATCTTAAATCTGAAAACTGGTCCTTGAAACTGGTGCTGATTTTATCTCTGACAGTAAAAGGAGAGATTTTTGGCAAGGCCAAGAGCTGCTGGAAATATTTAATGGATAGTTAAGAAATTATTACAGCTGTGATTAACAGTGTGTCTAATACAAGCAATATTTACCAGGGGTCTGGCAAGGGCTTACCCACCAGCTCTTATATGGGTCCTCATATGGGGGAGGAGTAAGTGCCACAGGGAAATAAATAGGATTGAAAGCTTTGTGACCTGGAAAAAAGTCTGTTTGGGGCTGGTAACAGGATCTAAATCTTTTCATTGCTGAAATCTACTTTTTGCCACCATCTGGGAGAATGCCTTGGTGCCTGAGAAATGCTTCTCAGTCTCCATTCCAGGAACACAAACAGAGACCCAGGGGTGACAGCTGTGTCCTCTGCAGGCCATTCCCAAGCCACTGGCACGGATGTGGTTTCTTTGGTGGAAGATATGTTCCAACATGTTATGGATCACACACTCCCAGGGGCCCTGGGGGGCTTGAACTGGAATCTTATCCAAATATCTATTCAGCCCTAAAATGTTCCCATACAACCCTGATCCTTGTGCAGGTATTTGCCAGTCATACTCCCACTTCTCATAGTCTTTAACAAATGCTCAAAAGGCCTTCCCCAAATAACAGACACTCAAATCCTCTAAAGAAGTGGCACCTTATGCTGTTTATTATGCAGGTATTCCTGATGAGTCATTCATTCCTTCTGCTTCAAATATGTCTTTAGACCTGGATAATGGCTAATCCTTCAGTTGTTATTGCTAAGAGATCAGATATACTGGAAAAGCCACACAAATATTTGCTTGTGCTTCTTGGTAATTATGAACACACCATACTTACTGCAGTTGCTATGGCTCTACTTCTTTTCCATGTGAAAGAGTTTAAAAACTTTGGATGAAACCAAATTGGGCTGGTTTTCAGACAAATTACTCAGCTGTCCTTTGCCTGCAGTTGCAGCACTCTCCCACTCCTCCCCTCCAGTTTAATTTCCAAATTTATGGATTAAATGCTGTTTAAAGCTTTGCTTAATCAAGGATGAAAGCAGCCAGGAGACAACACCCTTTCTGGCTGTATCTCTCTGTGAACATTTTGAAGCAGGGAGAAGAAGAGGACAAGAGAAGGCAAAGGTGAAGCCCATGAACAACAGCAAAAAAGCACAGTGCCTTACTGAACAGAAGAAAATGTGATTTCTGTTTTTTCCTACTGTCAAAGGCAACGCTAGTTTTTGTATTTACAATTCCTTTGTGTTTTCTTGAATGATTCATCAGCTAAATATTTTTGGCTCTGTACAGGAATGAACCAAGAGCGGTGGGGATACAACATGGCCTTGAACGCCAGCAGGGGCTTCCCCTCCCCAAAACACACACAATAAAAGGGAATGATAAATTACCCCAAAGGGAATTACTAGTAATAAAAAGAGGGGAAAAAAGTCACCTCTAAGAAAAGCACCAATGGGATATTTGGGAAAAAAGTTTATGCCTAAAGGCAGTGGAGACTTGATAGCTACATGTGGTGTATGGGTTTTTCTGCCATGGTTGTCTGTTAGGACATTGATGCATTCCAGAGTTGTGGTGAGTTACATGGTGAAAGAAAAAGTACCTGCTGGTTGTCTATCCCACCACCACCCCACAGCAACAGGGACCTACTGTGCTACCAAACTCTTGCTAGTTATTGTGAGTTTGAGCTCAGACTTGGCCTTCATAAATGGTGGATGTGAACAGAGGCTTCCAAAGATGTGGCCACTGACAGTTTAGGTTTTATACATTTCGCTCTGCATCTACATGGAGGATATATGAAGCTGTTTTTAATAACAGTGAGTTAAAACAGTAAGCTCTTGTAACCAAACGCTGCATCACATTCTCCTCTCATTTACAACGCTCAGTCTTGACGGGAAATTTGACCCATCACATAGTATATGTATTTACTTGTTCTAGAACATACACTAGCCATTTGTGACCTGGAAATTTCCTTCAGAAGGAAATAAAAAGGAAGCCAATACTCAAAAGCGAAAGTAGCTTTATCAGTGTTCAGTTTACTGCTCAATTTACTTCCTTGCTTGCCAATTAACCTGGTACAACAGTGATCTGTGATCCAATAATGCTGCTCATTCAACTGATGTGCTTGAATCCTTCACTTCTTGAAACTGATTTTTCCTTACCGGTTCAGACTAGATAAAATCAGGCATCTGTGTGAAAACAGTGTTCACAAGCTTAAAAAACCCCACAGAAACAGCTGCCAGTAATTGTATTTCATTATTTCATATCAGTTTCCAACTTCATTTCATTCTTTCCTGCCTATCTTGGATTCTCTCTAAGTGAGAGAGAATTACACTTCTTAATTTTTTTAATTGTGCCCATTTTAGATTTTCACCTTATTTTCTACTCTAACACCTAAAATTAAATTAAACTAAATAATGCCCAACCATTGCTATATAATGAGGAACTTGTGTTGCTGTTTAAGAGAAGTCACTTCAAAGTTTTATTAAGGTAACAGCTGCAAAGAGAGCATGAAAGGCAAAATCACTGAAAGCAAACCAGTGTTCACAGCTCTAAGACAACACATCAAATCTGGAGCTAGCCTTGGGAAATGCTTTCGTAAGCTTTGAGTCAACATAAACACAGGCTGCCAGCTGAAAGAACGATTTTGTGACGTCCTTACAAAACAGCTCAGGGCTGCCCTGAGAGCTCCTCCTGCCACGGATGCTGACTGAGAGAGAGGCCACAGGCTCTGGACCCCAGCAGCAAGCACAGGGTTTAATCTCCTAGGCACATCCTACTCTCCAGAGGAAACTGATTTAATTTCACTGGTTTAAATGACTGCAAAAATAGCAATTATTTGATTCTATTAATAAAATTATACTAACTGGGCTGTAAATGGCTCCTATCACAAGATCCACTGTAATGACAGTTTCAAATAAAAAGTGAACAGTCCCTGACAGGGAGATCTGCCTGTGTGGGATCCACATCTGCTCTACACCTGGAGAAATTTGGCAGAAACTTTCTCGGTAGCTGGCTGTGGGTGAGGTTTATTAGACCAGTTATTTAAGCCTACTGCTAAGGTAATGTCTTGTTGCAGCAGCACAGTCTTCTAGGGCTAATTCAAGGACAAAGCCTGGAAAAGGACAGCTAAAGATGTTTCAGATAGGTCTTACCTGCAGCATTTCTTCACATACCATTTGCCAAAGAGAACATCACAACTCTACAGAAAGGGCAGAATCTTCATACTCCAGTATGTGCAATGCACCTGCCTTCCCTCCCCTTCCCCCCACTGCGATTAAACAGCACAAATTTAAAACACTCTAAGTACTGGAAAGAACTTAGGAAATGCCATGCTTCATTATATCCCTATTCCAGCCCTTTCTTTAACACACAAGGTGGAGCCAGGGCTGTAAGCACAGCCAGTTTACCAAACCTGTGCTGGCCCTCATGCTCATCTCTTGCCACAGGTGTCAGAGCCCACATACAGTGCCAAAATTACACAGTCCTGAGACAGATGGGTGCAGCCACCTACTTTTCAAGGCCACAATGTAGCTTTCTTTTTTTTAATTTGGTAAAGACTAGGCTTCCAGGGAAGTATTTTTAGGCACATAAGAAGTCCCATTTCTAGATCAAGAAGCCAGCTCCCTCTTCCTAATTTGAAAGCAAAATTTTTGTAAATTTTTAGGCTTGTCTGGCAACATCACTGTCGAACCAGCTCCTGATAGAAACATGATAAAGATATAGCTCAGAGATAAAAGACTGGTGGGAAACAAGGTTACCTTTGAAGCAGATAATTGATAAAATAACTGGAAGACTCACTGCCATTCTTAAAAAGATTTGACAGGATTTTTTTCTATAACCAATTGACTATGTGCATGAAAAAAAAAAAAGTTTTGTTTTTTATTTTAGTGAGATTCCAATGTCATCTCTTAGCAGAGGGCTTTTTAGGCAGCTCCACCAATTACAGTATTAGGATTTCAGCAGATAATGTTACATGCCCTGGGGCAATACAAAGGCAGTAGTGATGGTGATGATGATCAACCTTCTACTGATGAGACTGGTTTTGGGGAAAAAAAACCAAAACAACCAAACAAAACAATCCAGATATTCTGGCCATAAATACTCACAAAACTTGACATGACAGCAGAGCAGTTCAGGCCTGTGTCCTGCCTCTCGCTATTGCCCCTTCCATATTCACAGCATGGTTCTTTTCCTTGCACCAATTCCTTTCCCTTGCTACCTGTGTCACATACCCATGCCATGAATGAGTGCAACTAGCAAGGAAAAGAAACCTGTGCTCTCAATCTGTTAGTGCTACCACCATCCTTATCTGAGAGGCATCAAAAACTCTTCCTTCTGCCATTTCCAGCTACTTGCATCATTACATTTATTGGGAGACACCCCCAGATGGGCACACTCATCACCCTGCAAGTGAGAACTTTGCTGCTGACCCCCACGTGCCCAGCTGGGCTTCTCACACCAGATGCACAGCTCCAGATGCTTTTGTAGCAGGGACAACCTCAAGCTTGCAATCCAGAGAAACAAGACATACACAGCAATGCAGTTGTAAGTGTGATACTCAAACAGAAGAGGAGCTGATGATGCTGTCACAGCATGTGAGACCCTGATCTTGTGCCCATGCACTGCTGTGTCCTGTCTCCTCCCTCACCTCTCCCATCATCCTCCAGAGACCTGCAGCTGCTTCTTGTTTCCATCTCTCCTGCCAGGTGCATGAGCAAGCCACATGCAGGAGAAACAGAGTTTGAGGATCCTGCATTTGAAGGTCTGGGGAGGATGGATAGTCCCATCTCCTCCAGAGCCACTCTGCCCTGCTATCTTTGCAGTGTGCTGAATTTTCCCTGAATTCTGTTGCACAAAGAAATAGAATCAGATGAATAGCAGGATGTGGAGAGACATTCAGCCCACAGCTTCCCTCTACCTTCCCAAATTTGTTCCTTTTCTATAAAGATTTAGCAGTGCGCTGAGTCTTATTAATGTCACAAAGAGCCCAACAGTAAAGCTCTATACTGATACTATTTAAACAGCCAAATTTCTCCCTTTTAAACCTTTTTAAAATTATTTCCTTTTAGAATTTTTATTTCTGTTCTTCTTTTCTCTTTTTCTTTTTTTTTCCCCGCCAAGATGGCTATACACTATCAACCAATGTATGCTGATACCATACAGCCCCTCAGGAAGGTCTCTGGGAGCACAGAGGAGCATAGGCTGACCACAGCCCAACAGTGCAATCCTGCTGGGGAAGGCACAGGTGCCAAAGCTGAACAGAGTGCAGGGAATACCAAGATTGAACTGATATCTAGAAAACTTGACTGGCAAGGAAAGTTTGAAGACAGAGGGCATAACCCAAAAGCAAACTGTCCAAATACCATCACTGCTACTGCAAAGAACAAAGAGGGTATCCCTGTGGACAGAAGAAATAACAGTTCAATGTGCACCAAGAAGTTGTCAGGTTAATAGTGCAAAAAAACCCAGCAGCTCTCTCAGGATGAAGGTGATGATGTTCTTCAGTGGTGTTTGGAAAGGCTGTGGAATGATGGAGGTCTTCTAGAAAAATCTGCTTTATATTACCCAATTTTAGTTTTAGAGCAGGGGAATAGAGTAGATATATGTGATTTCTATCTTATCATTCTGCCTAGCAGTCTTAAAGTGGAAACTTCACGTGCTCTGAATGCATTGCCTTTGCAGTGGAATGCAGAAATCTATGTTGGTCTTGTTTATTTGTAGCAGAAAGCCAAATTTTAAATGAAACAGTATGCATAGTTATACTGATCTTTTATATTGGCAATAAAATGCTTTGGCTAAGAGAAAAATACTGTATTTCACACTAGAGTCTGTCCCAGGAAAGCATAGATTGGATCAGCTTAGCTCTTTAGTTTGGCTGGGGAAAAATTATTTCATTTCAATTGCATCTCTCCTCCATCTCTGACAGATCTATCAAAATACTGGATTTACAGTTCAAGTTTCCAGCCACTGTAAGTTCAGTTTCAAATGGAAAAGCATGGCTGGCATGCTGAACTCTGCTACTAGAAAAATATTCTCAAAGCCTGCCAGATATTTTAAAGGTAATTAAATGACAGAAGCACATCCATGACAGGCTCTTCATAAAAACTGTGCTGAATTGAGTTGTAATTACTTCATATATGAGACCAACTACTTCATTTTAAGATTTCCAGAGCAACCACTTGCAATCTTGCAGTGGTGTCGAGTTAAATTTGTTAAAATGTAAGTTAGGACTATTCCTATGTTAGCCTCAAAGGGGTAAAGGTACAGCAAAGACAGCATTGCTGGTTTGAGATGGGGGATTTTCCTTGCTAATGACAGAAGCAGTTCATGGGACTGGCTTAGGTGTCACTGTTTCCAGGGCTTGCAACTCTTCCGCAGTTCTCTGTTTCTCTAAAATACGCAGTTGAATGGAATGTAGATGATTTGCCCATTTCTCAGTACACACTCCTCAGCTAAAGAGGGATGGAGGTTGTTAGTGATATGTTTGCAAATTCTTGGAGGTATTTCTAAAAGCTGTTAAAAGCACAAACCACCCAAATCCAGCCTTCAACATCTGTTGGGGAAAAAAAAAAGCTGTCAGAAAAATCCACAAGCCAGGCTAAATGACAGAGTAGGATTAGAGTCAACCTTGACGATCAGTCATGAAGACAAATGTCTAAAGAAACAAAATATTTTAACAGACACATAAGCCACTTTATTACAGTAAATAATTTTAGGATTCTAAAATCCCAGGCAAATCAATCCTAGATACAAAATACTGTATTTTTGGTGGACAGAACAGTGTGACACTTGTCTAAATTACAGTTTTCTTCACTGAATGTATATGTGCAAGACTTGTCTATCAAGACCTAATATTCCATCTTAGTAATCATCAAGAATGTAATCTGTCAGGCTGTGTTTTAAAACCTCCAGAAAACAACTCTCCACTTAGGAACCACAAGGTCCACTTTTTTTGAGATAACTGAAAATACTGGAAAAACCAGGTAGGCTTAAGTGTACATGGACACAAGTATTACCTGTCCTCCAGCAACATGGTTGAAGAGCTACTCATGAGAAATAGGTTTATTTAGTATCTCAGAGTAAAAAGTGTATGGATCATTAGAGAATTATACACACACGTGTTAGTTTCATAATTACTACTTACAATCCTAAAAAATAGCTAAGCATTCAAATAGAAAAATCTGCTTACTGTCACTATGTAATCCTTTTATGTTACTTTCAAAAAACCCAGTATTTTTTGTAAGGTCTCAGTTAATCAATGGGAATCAAATCACTTGTCTGTACAAGGACTATGGTAACAAGGTGTTTTCATCTGCATATTTTGGATTTTAAAATATAAAGTTCAAAAGAGAGAAAAAAAAATCCAAATAACTAGCCTAATTTAATTTTACAAAAGTTTAGGAAGATGCTTAAAAACTGTCCATGCATGAACCCAGATGCACTGCTGGGTGATGTGTATACAAATGGAGTTAATGAAGTTTTATGTCAATTCACAATTACGTTCAATGTGTTGAATGCCGCCTTGCCTCTCTCCCTGTCTGGGTCTCGACCATGCCTTAAAGAGTGAAACATTTGAGCCACCCTACAGGAATCACAGTCAGTCAAATATTTTGAGAGAGAAGCGCATTTCCAGCACAATTTGCCTTGGAGGCAAAGGTTCTTTAAGCAAATTCTACACAATCAAACCTTGAAGAAAACAAAAAGAGGCAAGCAGCTGGATTTCCATCAACACCATTTCTGAAATGAGAGTGATGGGAAAGTAATTCAGGTGCAACGCCGCAAACTTTCACAAAGAGAACTGCAATACTTGGGACCCAGGCAGCAAGGAAAAATCACCAGCTACCTGCAATCTTAAATGTATTTAATTATCTATATTTATTTGTATATTTAAATATATGTTCAAAATCAGGACAGCTCATGTCCCGCAAAACACAGAGCTGGGAAAGCTCAAGTGTGTCTGTTCACCCCTGAGCAGCAGGGAGGCTAGACAGGTGCTGGATACTGTCATGGTGGGATGGAGGTGGGCTGGGAAATGGGGATTTCAACACACTGCTGGAAACCTCTCTTTTCGAGCACAAAGGGGATGATGTGCTCTATCTCCTAAAGGCATGTCCACAGAAATAGATCTTAAACCAAAATCTCAAAGTGGCTACAGCCCTGTGAATTTTTTGCAAAGGCAGATTCAAAGATGCTCTATTACCTATGCCAGAATTTGTATAGTAAGACAATCTTATTTATGCAGTATGCTGGTCTCAGTATTACTATTTCCCCCTCTCTTTCTTCCTTTGTTAAAAACTTCGTTTTTCCATGCTTCAAAAGAGAAGTGATCTATTTTCTGTCTTGATGTTTTTCAATACAAATTCAATACTGCTCTTTCAGTTGGCTGGAGACAGTGTGGGATTATTCCAGATTGATCAACCTGGACTGACAGGGTGTAATTACAGACTCATCGTAGACACGTAAGGCATAATCTTAAAATTAACCTCAGAATTTAACATATCCTACTCTTGCATCTCAGTAGCATTTTAAAAAATCCCTTTTATTTATATGCAGACACACTCATGAGTATGAAAGGCTATTTCTTTTAAAGCTTGGTGTCTGCTTGGAGCTGTAAATTGTTCTTGTACACAAAATCTTTTTGCTGACATTTAATACCCACACTGCAGGCCTGCAGCAGCTTACAAGGCTGAGGGCACAGAGCTTCCCCCTCCCTGGGGTCACTCTGTACCCACAACATCCCAGTGCCCACCATCTTCCTCTATGACAGACAACTTGCAGCCCAAAGAGCAAGAACACACCATCTGTCCCCCACACCACTCCCTAGTGCATCCATCCTGGCCCTCTTCTCCTTCCCCTCCTTAATGCAATGCTATCCCCTCTCCCACACAGTCTGCCTCTTTCCAGGCCTGGATCGGCAAAAGTACAGACAAGGACTAGGGAAAGGTGATGCTCTTGAAAGGGCAGGCGAGGATCCCTCCTACCCTGTGTCACCAAGATCCCACCAGTCCCTGCATACTTTCATGGACAACAACTAACGTGTCTCCAACTACCAGTTTCAGTCTGAAAGACTGGCTCAGATTTTGCAGGATATGCCTTCACTGGTGCTCTTAGTGGTATGAAATCTCTGCTTCAACCGAGTGGGATAGTGCTTTGGCAGGACCTGCAGGACCTCTTAAAAAGACAGCTACTTTATGGTTTTAGGATATTGAGGTAAATGGAGAAATCTCTTCCATATAGCTCAAACTTCACCGTGTTTGAATGAGCATTTGAATGTAGGTGCTTTACAGTGCTGTGTAAGGTGGACATTCACCAACCCTTTCACAGGTTCTCCAACACCATCAGAGAGGTTTGCTCTCTTTAGTCCTTGCTGTGGATGTCACACCAATACACACATTTCCTCACTTGTTTCAGTTTCTGTTTCTGGTCTACCACCTTTGCTAACTCCCAAAGGCTGCTATTCTTACACCTCTAATTGCATGCAGAGATGTCTTGGGCAATGAAGCAAGCACTGGGCTTCTGCTGCCCACACCACTTGCAGAGTTTAATTAAGGGAAAGGGAAGGGGTGGTGAAGCTTTAGGAGCCAAGATCTTGAGCAGAAAAAATAGCAGTGCTGTCTGCTTTAAAACATGTATAACCTCTCTCCTTCTGTAGTCCTTGAAAATCTCTGAAATTCTTATTTCAACCCCTCATTACCACTCAGTGTCTGCCACTTCCCACACTGCTCACAGCACTAGCAGTACATAACACATGGAAAAAAGATTTCCTACTTTAATAAAATTTCTGATATATTTCAGGTCCTGGAAGATCTGAATCACTCACTCAGTGCATTATCTTTGTGTCACTGCCACTACTCCTACCACAGCAAGTTTCAGTTGGCTTGTCTAGGCATTAAGAATTATTGGGATTTTTCTTCTCCCCCATGCAGAGTGAGTTACCTGAGCATGCAGCTCTTATTCTGAGATGAGAGATGGGGAAGGGGGGCAGGAGCAAATGCTCATGCCACAAAGACAAAACAATGTCAGCTGTGGCTACTGGACATTTCATGAACTAGATCCTGTCTGCTCCGAGTAAGTAGTACCTCATAACACTGAAGTCTCAAGTACATTTACAAAGCAAATCTTCCTTTCTTTCCCTCTCTTTTCTTCCCACCCCAGAACAGCTTTTGCTCTTGACTTCTCTGCTTGTTTTTAGGGCAAGTTGCTAGCCTTTGCAAAATCTTAAGAATGGAAGTTCAGGTAGCAGCCTGATTGTGCAACCAGCCTGAAAGGCTAAGGTGGTCCCCAGGATCTTAGAAGACAATTTAGCTCTCACCATCCCAGCTTTCATCTGTAGAAACACCAGCATCAATTCAGAATCCATCAACTCAAGCTGCAGTACATTTACTGCTAAAATTTTCAAATAAAGCCAATTAAAATTAATGGACAAATGAACAAAGAAGAGGAGTAGGAGGTAATTCTAACTCCAAACATTAAAAAAAAAGAGTCAGTTCTGCACAATGAGTTGGATTTTCTTTCCAAACCTCTGCAGTAAGCTGAATTCAGGTTCTCCAGGTGTTCACCACTCCTTAAGGCACTCACGCCTTAAGGGGGAGTTACAAAAGTCTCATGTGGCCAGAGGTGCCAGCTTTTAAAGAAGCCAGCACACAGGACAGCAAGAACTTGGATAAGGAACATATCAGCTGTCTGAAATCTGTCTTCCCCTCATGAAAAATGCAGGGGAAGGAGACAGTTTCTTCTTTCCACAGATGGGAGCACTCCTTCCCACGCACTATTCCCTACAGCTCGTATTGAAAAGCGGTTAGTCATAGCAGGACACAGACACGTTCGTGCCTGGATGATGAAACTCAGATGATAACAAGAACATGTTCTTGTCTACAGGCCAGGAGACAACCACGTGGTTCTCCTGCAAGCCAGATTTTATAATACCTTTGTGCCAGGCAGAGCAAGTCACTTTTGTTTAGCCTTAGTCAGCATTTGGGGAAAAACACAGGTTTTACTTCCCACGGTGAAAAAGCTTCTAGACGCTCTTCCACCAAGTCTCCTTTTTGTCCAGGCTTCTATTTGTTTACAGAATAACAAATCACACACACACCACATACACACACACACACACACACACACACACACACACACACAGAGACAGCTGCTGGCCATGAGATCTAGAGAAAACTAACCAAAATCAGGACCAAGAGTTGTGGACATGGACGAAGCTAACACAGAATGTCAATTACTCTGCGGCAGGGGCGCGTACCTGGCAAGGAGAAAACCCTCACCCTGAGGTCTGGCCCCTTGAAACGTGACATTGCAAACATTCATTTGCAATTTAGTGAGTAGTAGCTCATCATCTCACTTTGAGTAAGACACTAATGAACTGGTCTAAATATATTCACTTGTTTGGTTATGATTATTCTCTGAAAATGCTGTCCTCACTTTGAGAAGATATGCACAACATAGTGGTAAGAACTCGAGCGTTCCCTGCATTTGGCAAGACACAGCACACAGGCAGAGTAGGGAAAACCATGGTGAGCCTTTCTGGGGATGCAGTTACTGACCTTGTTTGGGTCTTCATGCTCAAACAGTGAGGAAACACAGCGGTTTGCTGAGCATTACACATTTTTAAACCAGAAAATTGGGATGCAACTGTGAGCTCATCATAAGGCTGAGATATAAAACCAATGCCCCCTTTCTCCTGCCCTGGGACACTGTGAATGCTGCAGTGCCAGGTGGTGGCACTGTGACATGGGGGTTCTGGGGTCCCCCCAGTACAGCCCTGCCTCCCACACACCCTTCCACCCAGCACCCTTCCAAGGAAGGCCTTTATGGTCCTGGGGCAGTTCCTGTGCCCAGAAGGCCCAGGGGGCTGGTCCTGCTCTTGGTTGCCATAACTGGGTACAGCTGAAAACAGGTGGGAATGGTAGTGAGATGAAACTACTGATGGGGTTATTCAGATAGATAAAAGAAACTATAAAAACCAATCCTCTAGCACATGCTTAGTAATTCATTGGTTGCAGAACTGGTGCAATGAGTGCAGAAAACTGTAGGTGTGGCACTTAGGGACATGGATGAGTGGTGGAGGTGGCAGTGTTAGGTTAACAGTTGGACTCTGCAATCTTAGATGTCTTTTCCAATCTAAATGATTCTATGATTCTATAAAAGTCATTCCCATATGCAGCAGACTCATCAATCAGTTTCAGGACCTAAACACATTTTTCTCCTCTCGAAGTTTATTACTGTGTTCAACATCTTAATGATTATGAAACTGGCAACAAGATATTTACTTTGATCAAGGTGTTTATTGCATCTCAGAGGGCACACATGCACTGGGGTTTTTTGTTTTTTGGGTTTTTTTTTGTTTGGGATCTTTTTAAACTGAAATACAAAGAAAAGCCATTTTGAAATTAGCTTTTTATAGAACTTTCCCATTACAGTGTATGTTATCCCCACAGCAAATTCAGATACAACCACTTTTAATGGTACCATACATTGATTAAATAGTTCATTTGAAAGACTTTAGGTGAATATCTTTCCAACCCAATATGCTTTTACAGAGAACTGCCAAGCCACTTGTAACACTGATCAACAGTGACCTCATTGAAGAGTCAAGATCTTACACCAAGCCATCAGCAGAAACAGTATGAGAACAAATAAAAATTAAAGAAACACAGTATGTACAGTAAAGGGCATGGATCTCTGGATCAGAATTAAATCTAATCACTAATAGTACAAAAGCTACTCACAGCGCATTCGGGGCAATGAGAAAACACTATCCTAAGGCATACACAGGTAAGCACTAAATTAAGAGATGTACGGAAGAACTGAACAGAGATGGGTAACATCACTTGTAATGTTTTGACTACAGATATACCAAAAAGTGCTCTCGTATTTGAAATCCCTTAATGCCAGCACAACTATGGTTGCTTTTTCCCAACGACGTGGAGAGAAACTGACCCTTTACTTAATTTTCAGTGCATTTAGCAAGAACTGATAAATACGCCAATTATAAATGCAAAAACTTAAATAATTCAAATAGGTTCAAAAATAAAACCAGCAATAAATATGGTATTCTTTCAGATATGATTTTTCATTCTTGGTAAATAATTGAAAAAGTATTTGTCATGGAAGTTTTCCTTTATATTACTTTAAATTATTTTAACATATACAGTGCCACAAAAATAAAACATTTTTTTTCACGACAATTGAGATTCCTGTGACTGGAAAAAAAAAAGTATTCTGCACAATTTTGTAAGTATTTTCTTTACTATCTGGTATTATCACACTATGTTTTGTAACAGATAAAGGAGAAATTGAGTCCTAGGGAAACTTTGGGTGTCCTCAAAAAGTTATATACATTGAAACCTTCAAAAACCACAGACATTGCTCCAAATGGCTCACCAAACAACAGCTGCATAATCTGTCCCCGTGGGATAGGTTCAGAAAAGCACTAGAAGGCATCAGAAACATACATCCATTGTTTAAATTGTAAAACACAAATAACCCAAGTACACAAATTTCGAGAGAGTAGGGATAACAGCTAAGGTAGTACACATTCCTAATGTTCACTTTCACAGCTGTGCTACACATTTCAGGAGGAAGAGAAAGTCTGAGTAAGCACTGGGTTTGGTACTGGTGGCTCACTTTGAAACTCTGAGCATTTGTAGACTCCAAACTCACGTTTTTAGCATCCAGTCAGAAAAACCGCAGCTGTGAATACAGAAAAGTATTAGAGGAAAACTCATACAATGAGTTAGTAAAGCATGCCCTAGAAAGAGCACCAAATCTGCTCATCTCTTCACAGCTCGAAGGGATTTGCTATCAGACTCTAGTGAAGCAGCAGTCTTCCCACAGCCAGTTATGAATATCTCTATTATAAATACAAGTTGAAAGCAGTGAGTCCCAGCAGTGAAGGTGTATCTCCACTCCTGGCCATCTCTGCCAAGTGCCAGGTACACCTCCCTGGGGCTGGAATTTGGAGAAGGGTGAAGTGGGACTGGGAGTTGCAAGCAAAGAACAGCCTGAATCACTGCTGCCAGCTCCAGTGCAGAGTAGGCTCAG
Source organism: Aleadryas rufinucha (assembly GCA_013397815.1). NCBI lineage: Eukaryota > Metazoa > Chordata > Aves > Passeriformes > Aleadryas > Aleadryas rufinucha. The sequence continues at coordinate 110,114 of VZTH01007006.1, read as the reverse complement.
AACAAATTTTAGAATTAAGCTCTAGGAAGGATGAAAAGTGACTCATGAAGAAGGCTTTAAAGTTACATAATGATTGTCCTCTCTTCACCTTATTCTAGCCACATTATTCTAGTCTTCATTACAAAATGCATACCTTACTGCTGCATTATTTTTTAATTGGTAATTAGTGTTTAATTCAATTTGATATTCCTACCTGGACCTCCAAAACCATCAGAATAATGTTTTGGCCTTTATTTCCTTCTATTATGCAGTACTGGTTTTGTGCTTCTCCTCCATTTTTCTTTACATTTACTCCTCTGTTCTTCCCCATTGTTGTTCTACACAGCACTGCTCAGGACCTCATGGCCTTAGCATTCAGAAAAGCAGTGCCTTGAAAAATCGTATGGGAGGGGAGAACATTAGCTGGCAGCAGTAAAGAGATGCAAACAACCTTCCCTTGATGACAAGAATACTTAAGTTTTTCCCCTTTTGATACCTTCACACCTATGATACTAAACCTTTTTAAACACCCACAAGACTGCAAGAAGCCTCTTCAGCACCTTTTCTGCCCCCCAGTATTTGTATCCTGTTATCATTCTACATGTTTCAGTATTAATCTCACGGAAAAAACCAAATATGAATCCTTGGACTGAATGGAAACAAGGTAAAAATGGAAGTTATACATTGAAGATACTTCTTTTTTTTTTCCAAAAGCAACTGTCAGGAAAAGTCATCTATGAGTCAAAGCTTTCAGGCTAAAGTTAAGATTGTGGACAGAGAATTTGGTTTTCATTACAGTGCATGTTTCTATCTCTGCAGCTGCGATTTTATCAGTCATATTCACCCTAAACAACATCTGTGTGCCAGACATGTACCACAGTGTGACATGCTCGAGCAGGCAGCCACAGAATACCTTATCGTTTACAAGAAATCCTTGATGTTAAGATCCGCTAATGGGTCCTTTGTTGGAGGTTTCTTGGGGCTCTGAGTAGCAGGAGTTGGGCTTGGAGAAAGCTAACAGATGCCAGCCAGGAAGGCAGGAAAAAAAAAAAGCAGACAAGAATACACAAGCATTAGATAGACACAAGCAGTTCTCTCACGAGCACATTGCAAGCATACAAAGTTCTCATTTGTCTGCAAGTTCAGCTTGGTGCTGTTTTGCTCGAGCATTGTTTGGATTCCATCCCTACTACAGGGTTAACAATGTTCGGCAGGTTTAATGGATAAGGCTATAGACACTGCAGATCCTAATTAGCATAGCTTCAGATCACTCTCTCCCTGTAAGACAGAATGTGTTAGGATCTTCAACCCAGACAAAAGACAGACAATTGTTAGATGTTAAAAACCAAGGTGCAGAGCAAGCAGAGTGCATCCTACAGGGTACGACTGAAAATCCCCCTGACTGGCAATTAAGTACAAATTATTTGACACTGGTAATGTAAATAAGAGTCCAAAACAAACTGGAAACATGACTAGATTATACTAGATTCCTCCTCTGATAGGTATAAAAATCATCAGTTATTCCATAGAAAACATCCATTTTCAAGTTCCATGCAACACTCCTCACTATCATGGTCAAACGATTCTCCCATTCTGTCCTTACTTCTCCCCATTCCTACCTCAACTCAGGGCACAAGAGGTATTTTATACATAGCCCCGGCACCTTGATGACCACTCTTTTAGAAAAAAAATTCTGTGTCTCATAATATTATTCTTGGTAAGTGCAGAGACAGTTTAAGGCGGGAGGAAAAGCAAGACTAAGTATATTCTTACTCAGAGGAGTTTCAAGTTTTTTCCATTTCTGCACAGAAAACCTTGACAAGCTTCATTGGGAATGTAGTTCCCTACTTAAAAAGTGTGGTTTGCTATATGTTGATTGCTTAGTATTTGCAAAACAAGGGAGGTAGCCTGGTTTCCAGGGTTACCAGTGAGATTTTACAGCTGCAGCATCAACTTCCATCTCCCTCCTTACTTGAAAGGCAAAATGGACTTCTGACTTACAAAAAGCAAAATACTATAGCTAAATAATTTCCTGCCTCTCCTCTGGAAAGGCCTTTCCTTTTCAGTGTTATTACAAACTAAACTGTACTTTGAAATAATAGCCTGGAACAGGTATTATAGCTTATGCTGCATCACCTGCTGAGTGTAGCTATAGTACGTTTTGGTAGGCTGTGAACAGAATAGCAATGGCCATGAGTTCCACCTTCTCAAATATCCCCCAAAACCAGATCCTGGATGTAGTTAGCTGTAGGAGACTTTTCAAACCTGCTCCATTGGTCTCATACAAGGCAACTGAAATAAAAAATCAAGGTGGTTCATGTGATCTGCTGCAAGGCAGGCAGCTGACCCTTTACGACATCTCATTTACAGACCTAGAGCTAGAGCTGAGCTGAGACAATGCACACACACAGGCTACTTTCTAGAGCTGTGGAGAGCAATTAGACACTGATGTAGCAGAAATGCTCACCTGTACACCAGGGCCAGTGGCGGCTCCAAACGGGGGCCTCATCATCGGCTGCCCATACATGACCGGCTGTTGGGGCATCATGGGCACCCCTGCACCTGCTGGGGGCTGGAAACCAACACCCAGTCAGCAGGGAGCTGGGTGAGGGAAGGAGAGCAGTGTAGCAAAAGAGACTCACCATCCCAAATGCTGCTCCTGGCTGTGGGACAGGTGGAGTACCTCCTGCGGCAGGAACAGCACTTGCTGGAGGCACAGCTCCTGCCTAAAAAATAAATTAAAAAAAAAAAAAAAGGCAAAAAAGAGCAAAAATCTAGCACCAACCATCTGGAAATCACATGGAGTCTCCAGCATTCTCAAAGCTGTTCTGGAAAGTAGGACTGTTATGCAGCACATATGCAGCCTCAAAACCACAATGCTTCAAAGAATGAGGGAGCTGAATGAGTACTTATGCAGAGCTTGTTTCTTCATAAGAAAGCAACGGTGACAGCCTCCATTCTCTCCATAAACAGAGTCCATTTACTGACTACAACTCAAAATAGGCCCGAGAAAATACACACTTTGCTCCTCCTTCTAAAGAGTGGAAGAAAACATCCCAGTTTCAGCTAACACACTATGCCACTTATTGTAGCACTGTATTTTAGTAAAAGCTTAAGCAGACTGTAAAGCTAAGGGAAATAGCTGCTATAATTAGCTTACAATGAAAAAAAAATTATACAGCAAGATTCACTGAAGTTAAAGAATAAGTTCACACACTTAAACCACGATCAGAACCATTACATACTTTACTAAGGACAGTTTAGTTTATCTTGCTAGGCTTTTCATTCATATGCTTGACTTATGATTTTCATTCAAATAATACAAGGCAAAAAAAGTTTATCTTCTACTAGAATTCAGGAAGAGAGAACTGGAAGTTTATGAACTCTATTCCAGTCTGAAGGTTTTCTGGGGAGCATTTCAGTTATAACCTGTACTGTGCTTACAGAGTCCCCAAACTAAAACCAAGATCTGGGCACTCAGGTGTGTAAAGCAAGGAATTAAACCACACAGGTTAATGGCATCAGATGCAGTGATCTGACTGCTTCTAGAGGAACACATTGTAGCTCAACATCCATCTAGGCAGATGCCAAGAAAATGGCCACACAAACTGAATCTGCTTTTGCCTCTAAGCACTAGGTCACTTGAGGGAATGGACTTTGATGTGATTCTGCTGATTTTAATCCTGGAATTGAAAGGTCACAAGGAAGGGAACAGGAGACCAAAACTTAACTGGTTCAACTGTGACATGAAGAAAAGCTTCATTTTTGTCTTCATATTTACTTTGCCTGCAGACCTGGGTTTCTTTGGATTCAAAAAGTACCTAAGTGCATGATTTTTAAGCAATATATACAACACGTATGTTTCATGAAATGCGATCAAAACTACCCAGCTTCCCAGAAAGACCAGTTACTTATCAGATGGTAGAATCACTACAAGATCAGGCTGGTGCTACAGAAGCTCGAAATTTCAGGCAGTACAAGTCATCAGGTAGTTCACATCCAAGTAAAGCAGTGAAGACATCATTTTCAAGCTTACAGCACAGAAATGGTTAATCACCACCACCATATTCAACCCATTGGCTAAGAATTGCCTATTGGACAGACAGTCCAAGAGGAGCCATGTTAGAAGCTTCTAGCTAGTTTTAAGCCAGCAGTAATAACTGTAGTGCAGGTGAGCTGCTGTTAGTATCTTCATGTTTAGTAAGTGCAGCAAGAGATCAAAAAAAATTCACTTACACTGTACAGTATTGCCCAGCCTTTCTATTAAGAAAAAAAGTTGACGTTACAACTAACACATTAAGTGAAGTACAGGGAATTCTTGTATCTTCCACAAGGTTACGGAACATGCTCAAATTCCTGTTAACACCTGGATGTGGCAGCAAGGAACTGAATTGGTCATGGTCCTCCTTCAGAGTTCTTTCTTTCCTTTGCCAACCCAACCTTGTTCAAATGGAGGCTGTTTTAAGCCTCATGAGACATTTGATGAGATGAGTTATGACCCCCCTACAGATAACTTTTGTAGCTCACTCATGATCAAGTTGCTCTTGTGCCAAGTTTAGATTTTTAGCTCACATTCGACCCTCTTCTCTCAAAATTAGTGCCTTCTGATACTTTTTACAGGGTAATCTCACCTTTCCCAACTGCTTTACCCTGCTAAATAAGCTACCCACTCTTGATCTAACTTCACTTACCTGATCAGTATGAATACTGTGTAGTCTTTTGATCTACTTCATTCAGTAAAACTTGAGAAAAACCTATATATTTTCTCTCCTTATAATAGGCCAGCTTTGTATCAATAGAGTTTTGTTTTGGGCACTTGACCTGGCAAGACCTACATGGCTAATCACACACTGGACCTGATCCTGGCAAGACCTACATGGCTAATCACACACTTGGAAATGCCCACAGGTATTAAAGGTACACACAGAGCAGTATCTTGATACATACACTAGTGTATTTTACATTTACTACTCAATGGGTTATTTATACCAGCTGTAAATCTGTTCTTAAAAAATGTGACTTGAAACTCATATAATTTACACAGAAGCAAACTGTTCAGCCCAGTAGACTGGAGCAGTGCCTACACATATGCTTGCACAGTCTCATCCAATACTGGAAGTCCAATATTAGTGTTGTCTATGGATTAACCACCTACCAATGGACCACCTGGGACACCACCAGTTGACCATGTTGCAGGTGCTACTTTTGGCTGCCAGTTCGCTCCTCCTGTTAACTTCTTCTCTCCAGCATTCCACTGAAGGTCTCCCCTAACAGAGAGGGAGAGAGGCAGGCTATCATTTGCATACTTCCACACTGAAAATCAAAACCAGTTGCAGCATAAATTAGCATTAGACGTGCAGCTACATTAGCTTATGGTGTATGCAGTTATTAACAGAAAGATATACTTTTAGTGACACTCAGTTTCAAGGGTTGTTAGCAGCAGACACCAGAACACTCTATGCTGAAGTCAGTTACATGGTTATAGCCTTTGTGGTGAGAATTAAAGAGAAGTTTTACTTAGTTTTACTCAGTATTGGCTGAAGGTAACATATCACATATACCCTTGCAAAGTAGGAAGAGGGACTGCTACTGCCTATTCTACTGGGGCCAGGCAGGAGAGCTGCCTGCTAGATGTCTTTGAAAGGCCATTTCAGTGCTGGAAATCTTGCTCAGACAGCTGAAGAAGGAAAGTATTCAGTTCTGCAAAAAGTTGATAGATACAAGAGAAACAAATCATTCAAAGAATAACAGGGCTGTTGCAAAACCAGGTTTTGTTAGAGGCTGCTCTACCCAGAATAAAACACACCATTTGAACAAAGTAGAATGGAGGAAGGTACATTTTGGGGCTAAACCTCATTATGTGTTTGTACATATCCCTCTTATCATCTCCATATAGACACAAAACATTTTGAAGTGTTGCATACAGAGGAAGACTCAGGGCAGAAGCAAGCAGTTAGATTAAGAAGATAAAAAAATAAATGCAATGTTGTAAGTATTTCTTTTTGCAAAAAGAAGCTTATCATGGCATGGAATGAACCTCTTTTCTATTTTGGAAGTATTTCAATGCCTACACAATAAGTGTATCCAGCATCTGTAAAAATATAACAAAACTATTACATATTAGCATAGATTACTGAGGGGAGCTATACAATTTATTATCTGGACTATTTGTTCATTATAAGCTGTTTGGAGATCAGCTATCCAATATGAAGACAGTAATTACAGGAAAAAATTATTTCTAAGACTCAGATTAAAGACAGCAAGTTTATAAGCTATATCAGGAACATTGAACCTTAATTATTCAGTGAACCTGTACAGAACAGGATGCTTTCTTCCAAATTTTTCTGGATTGGGAGGTCAGAGCATATAACCAATTCATTGTTTCTTATTAAACACTGAAATAGATGTATGGCTATACAGCAGAGTAGAAAATTTCCTTTTATCTTTAAGCAAAGTTGAACTTACTTTTTAGAAGTAGTACCAGAAATTCCAAGATCTGAAAATTTTAAGGAAAAAAAGGAAATAAAAAAGAAGCCACATGTTTAGTAAATTGAAGCATGTCAAAGCAACAGCTTACATTTCATTGCACCTGGGCTTATCAAGAGCAAAAAAAGTTTTCGCTGTCTTCATTTAGACAGCATCAGAAGACTGGCCATATCTACCTGTTCTTCGGGACAAAAATCTGAGAAACCCTGCAGATATCTTGCACTTGAGAAAGTCATTTTTGCTTCATAAGCAAACCAAAGTAACTACATTAGGTCTACAAAATGGCAAGTTATTTAAGAACACTAAACTGTTTACCATGAATGACAACACTAGTTTCTGTTCCTCATTACACGTATGGAAATAAAAAGCCGTATTCCACATACACATAAATGGGGACATTGCCTATAAGTTTTGCACTGTTTTATATGCATTGTCATACATGGGAACTCCAAATAGTTTCCTTAATTACCCTTTGGAAGAAGTCTTAGGTTAAATTTTAAAGAGCACTCTTCTCACAGGACCAGTATAAGTCCTGTAAGTCATAAATTGCTGTTTGATTTTCTCCTCCAAACTTGGATAAACCAAATGACTTGCAGAAGACGTTTCAGTGGATTAAAAGTCTTGCTAACTTCTAAGCACAATATTTTCCCCCACAACTAAAGCCATGTCTGCATCGCAAGATCAGTTATACCTTTGCTGTGGTGTGTTTACATATACTAAGGGAGTATTCCTTTTATACAGCCCTCCAAAATACAACTTCAGCAGGATTACACCTTAGCCTAGGTGGGCCTCTGTTAGGTTTTTTTGGGGGGTTGCAGCTACTGATCTCTAATTGCAAAGGCTCTAGCCCTTTTCCTACTACAGGAAAGAACATATTTTAGTTTAGCATTTCAAGAACATGTTTGGTAAGTTCTCAGCCAGAGAGAAAGCCTGTTCTTGAGCGCACTCATCACCCCAGTGCTACTCTTTCTCTTATTAAACATGAAGTCAGGTATGTGTGTCCACCAACTTTGCTGCTTAAAACTCCAGAAAGCCATCAGACACTTTGGACAATTTTAACTTTTCCATCTATTACAGAGGGGCACATCTGCAATAGGTGGAAACTAATGCACACTCCATTAAGAGTCTGATGTGCCTCTGGAATGTACCTGGGATGGTCACACATTACAAATCATACCTACCAAACAAATGCCATTATTTGACTCAGACCCTGGGCTCATAGAAGGGCAAACCCAGACTACATCAGTCAGCTATCTGAACCAACCCTTATTCTTGGCAATAACTTCCCCAATCTCCCCAGCGGAACAGGAGGAGATTGAAGCAAGCTAAAATAGCCAGGTATTTATGGAAAAGCAACATGCATGCCACATCACTTAAAACCAAAATTTGTCACTTACTGCCTACTAAGTTTGCAAGAGATGAATCAAGATCACTTCCAAGGCCTTTGCTTGCTGCTGCTGCAGTGACTGTTGCTGTGGCTGTAGGTGCTACAGGTTGACCAGAAGGAACCATAGTTGGCATAAGAAGATCACCTAAGCCATCAAACACTGGAAGTGAAAGAAAAGTGAGTTAGAACAGCAGCTGTGATCAAAAAAGCATTGCCTGCTACTCTGCTGTTGCTCAACAAATACAGCACAGACAACCACATCACAAGTCTTACTGAAACACCATTTGACATTAAATGTAATGCCAACAAGGGCATGCATGTCATTTTACTAGACACTGAAAGTACAGTAATCCTGAAAAAGCTATACCAATGAAAACTAATATGAGAAGACATGCCTAAAAGGAATTTAATTGGAGCATTGAATCTACATAGATACAGCACCACTTCCACATGACACTATTTTTCTCACAACCATCCTTACAGAGATGTCAGATACACACACATTTGTCAGGAGATATTCATTTAAAGGCTTTTAAAATGAACATCTTGCTGCGAACACCAGTCAGAATTACTGTGGCAAAGGCAGTCTTATACCTTGACATCTCACAGCAACAGGATTGGCAGTCTCAAGATGTTACTATTCACTTGCAAGCAGCAGGGAATCAGGAAAACCTACTAACATCTTATGAGATCAGAAGGAACCAGAACCATCCACACTGACAGTGTTATTCTCCTTAATCCAGTCATCTAACTCAGAAGTGTGTTTTTTAGATCCCTTGAAGTCAAACTGCTTGGTACATCTCATGCCTGAGTTCTATCTTCTGATCTGTATTTGAGGTACATGCTAATGTTAAGTCAACAGGGAGGGGTAGCATGTGCACTGGCAAGCAACCAAATAACCAAGCAGCAGTACTATTTCCATCTTTTTTCTTGTACGGTTGTAGAACTCACCAATTTTAAGTTTGTAGCAAGGACCCAGCATGAAAAATATAGAATGGAAGAGATGCAAACAAAATGATAGCAGTGATAGAAGTTTAAGCTTATAGTCAGGCAAAGAACTCTAGGCCAGTTTCTGTTGTGTGTACCCTCGGGTGCCATGCAAGCTCCAGAGCACCTTCAGCAGCAGTGGCAAGATGACTTGCCTGTATACTTGATTTACAGAGTAGTGTTTTCCTTGTGTAACTCCTGATGCATGCTATCAAGCACATGCAAGGATGATGTATACACTAGTTTGTTTTTTACTGACATGGTAGGGTAAAAAATGGGTATAGAGAGCTCTTGGGCACACACCAGCCTTATCACCACCCTGAGGTTCTTCCAGCAGAGAAAGAAAAAGGAGGTCACTGATATTGCTTGTACTCAGACCCTAATTATGGTGCCATTAACTCATCTACCACATAAAACACATTAGAAAATTCACAGGAAGAAATCCTGTGGCTCACCTGATGCATCAAACGAACTGCCAGTTGTTGGAGCTGTTGTCCCAAAAGCTGCATCAAAGTTAGGCTGTAGTAATCCAGTTTGAGCTGGAGTGACTGGGGATGGGGATGGAGAGGGAGCAATAAAAGAACCTCCAAAGCCTTTAAAAAAACACATAAGAGAGGTGAGGACATTAGAGTCAGCCTTGTTAGACTGTGTTTACCAAAACCTCAATCTATGGAGGGCAGAATGATAAAGACAATTCTTACTAGACCATTTTAAATAACTCAGTACTACACAAACATCCTTGGTGTGCCAGGTATAACCACGGGAATTTAAAGATTTTCTGAGAGTCACCAATAAAAACATTAGTGATTTTAGCTTAGATTTTTGCAGAGGTGGACCAACAGAGTAGAGAAGGCAATTCTTCTGGCTCTACACACTATTGTTCTAGGGAAACAATATCACAGGCTGAATGCAACAAACTATTAGTTCAGAAAAAAAAAATAACAGAAAAGTAACTTGAGAAATGCATATGATCACCCATCACCTACTATGGAATCTCAATTCATAAGGCAGTGTTTTACTAATCCAGTTTAGCCTTTCTCACCATCTTAAAATATCCTGGTTTTCCTGGTCAAGATGTCTTGAAGGTGTCCCTCTGCCCCCATGCCAAAGCAGGATCAATTGTATTCAACCCAAAATCCTCCGTGGGGAAATGAGAGTGGTGTGCCATCACTGGGTCCTGGGCAGGAGCCCAGCAACTTGCTGTTCCATCAGAGACAGGCTTTAGGTGTGGAACACCTGGCCCATACGAACAAACACATGGGCCCCAGACACAGCTGGGAGAGGGACTGCAAACCTGACTGTGCACTACAGGTCCAGAATGCAATCTGATTAGAAACACCTCATAAATTACACCTCCCAGCTGAAGCTTTCCAGATTGCAGGTAATGACCGAAAACACTCAGATCATAACCTAAACCGGTCCCTTCAGATGCCACCAACCAAGGGCACCAGCTGGAGCCAGGGAAGCAGGAGCAGGAAAAGCAGAGCAGCCTGCCTTCTGCAGTCTGAAATAAAGAACATTTCAGTAGCCTGTTGTGAGCTTCCCTGTGTCTATTAGGCTTACTGCAGTATAACGGAACCAAGAATATATACATATTATATATATTATATTCTTATATATATTATATTCTTATATATATAAGAATATAATATATATATTCTTATATATATATTATATAATATATATAAGAATATAACCCAAATCCTAGCCCACAGCAAGTCTCATGCTCACAGTTGCTAACCCTGAATATGGAAAAATGCACTGGGATCAGAGACCTGCCCTAATCTCTCCATGTTCTGTTCTTGACATGAGTTTGTCATGGAATAATGTAGGTTGGAAGGGATCTCTGGAGGNTGCAACAAACTATTAGTTCAGAAAAAAAAAATAACAGAAAAGTAACTTGAGAAATGCATATGATCACCCATCACCTACTATGGAATCTCAATTCATAAGGCAGTGTTTTACTAATCCAGTTTAGCCTTTCTCACCATCTTAAAATATCCTGGTTTTCCTGGTCAAGATGTCTTGAAGGTGTCCCTCTGCCCCCATGCCAAAGCAGGATCAATTGTATTCAACCCAAAATCCTCCGTGGGGAAATGAGAGTGGTGTGCCATCACTGGGTCCTGGGCAGGAGCCCAGCAACTTGCTGTTCCATCAGAGACAGGCTTTAGGTGTGGAACACCTGGCCCATACGAACAAACACATGGGCCCCAGACACAGCTGGGAGAGGGACTGCAAACCTGACTGTGCACTACAGGTCCAGAATGCAATCTGATTAGAAACACCTCATAAATTACACCTCCCAGCTGAAGCTTTCCAGATTGCAGGTAATGACCGAAAACACTCAGATCATAACCTAAACCGGTCCCTTCAGATGCCACCAACCAAGGGCACCAGCTGGAGCCAGGGAAGCAGGAGCAGGAAAAGCAGAGCAGCCTGCCTTCTGCAGTCTGAAATAAAGAACATTTCAGTAGCCTGTTGTGAGCTTCCCTGTGTCTATTAGGCTTACTGCAGTATAACGGAACCAAGAATATATACATATTATATATATTATATTCTTATATATATTATATTCTTATATATATAAGAATATAATATATATATTCTTATATATATATTATATAATATATATAAGAATATAACCCAAATCCTAGCCCACAGCAAGTCTCATGCTCACAGTTGCTAACCCTGAATATGGAAAAATGCACTGGGATCAGAGACCTGCCCTAATCTCTCCATGTTCTGTTCTTGACATGAGTTTGTCATGGAATAATGTAGGTTGGAAGGGATCTCTGGAGGTCAGCCAGCTACACACCCTGTTTAAAGTCAGTCTAATCAAATCAGATTGCCCAGACATTTGCCCTGGCACCTCCAAGAGATCTTACTGACTCTCTGGGTGGCCTGTTGTCATATCAGACCATTACCATATTTAATGAGTTTCTGACACACATTGCCTTTTTTTTACTATCTTTGTGCACCTCCAAGAAGAACCTGGCTAGTCTCCTCTGCATACTCTCTTGAGCTTAGACATCAGTAAGCATTCCCTTTTGCCTACTCAAAGCTGAATGAGCCCAGTTCAGCGTCTCTGCATATGTCATACAGTCAAGTCACCATCTCTGTGGCTCTCCACTGAACTCACTGTGGTATGCTTCAATCACCCACATCAAGAGATTCTCTCATACAATCCAGATTATCTGTGCCCAGCCACATTCCCTATCTCCCTTCCAGCACATACTATGGTGGTTCCAGTTGCCCAAGTGCCAAAGCTTGTCACAGTGATGCTTTCTCCAGCTGTCTAAAAAAGGCTTCCTCTATTTGCCTCTTTTTGAGCAGGTGGTCTGCAGCAGATACCTACTAAAACATGACTTACACTAGATCATCACCTGTCCCAAGGCAAAGCTCCATGCATTCAACTATCTGCACAAAAGTAGCCATGTCCACAGAATCAGACCAGAAGCGGGTTGACCAGACTCAGGGATGACAAAGGCAGCTCACAGCAGCAATTCCTAAAGCACAAGAGCCATCTAAAGAGCCTGTCTTTCCACTTCCTGAGTGAGAACAAGGAGCCTGGCAGAAGGGTATGATCCAATATCCATTAATAAGATTCTGTTTATAAAGTTCCATAAGCTTTTACAAAGCCCCATAAAGTGTCTGTTTTTCCAGCTACAGAAGAGAGGACTCCCCAGCTTCTGGTGAAAATTTGTATGATGACTGGTCTTAATTCTATAGCTTTTAGCCTTGCACAATTTAAGAGGAATACCAGGCACAGAAACCATAAAAATTCTTTAACAAACCAAGTTCCTAGCTGTCTAGAGATTGCACAAGACCCCAAGAAAGTCTGCAGAAACAGCAGCAACCGAGTTAGATGTGTTCTTTGGACACCCCCAACTGACTGATTTTGAGGTTGCTTTTACACAGTCAAGTAAGATTTCATATAAGAACATGTTATTAGAGTACATACTGGGACACACAGGCACACAGTTTAATTGTATAGAAAGAACTAGAAGGGAAGATGGCTAGACTGTTGTATTTATCAGCACAGTTCTAGTTTTGTCTGCTGAAAGGCTTAGAGTAGGAAAACATTTTTTCCAAATTTCCTAAGCAAGCCAAGAAAGAGCAGGAACTTAATTGACAGCAGAACACTTGAGAAAATTATGAATAGTAAGTATACTCATAACATTATGCACATAAACACTTAGTACAACCAAACATTCATAAACCATGAAGGACAAGCCTTCAGCCACCATATGAACTCCAGACACTCTTAAATTTAAAACTGGATTACACTGCAGGCTATACATCTGCCATTATCTAGAGTGAACAAATGCTTAGCAATATGCTGCAATGTTTATAGACTCGGTCTGCCAAAAAAACCCCTAAAAAAATAAAATCTACTTAAAGCCCTTAGGAATGTATATTCAAAGCATAAATAAAATAAACTTTTAAAAATCATCTGTTCACCCCAACTGCTTCAGGTCTGCTTGAGCATTTAGATTTAGAACATCCCTTTTATAATTTAGGTTTTGATTTAATGCAACTCATCAAATTCAGAGAGCACATTGCTGAAGTTTAAGCCATCTGGAACATAATTCCTACTTGCATTTAAGCTTAGTTATGGACAACGACATAAAATATTTTGTATTGTAATGTTTGCATAAGCAGAATTAGCATCTGTCCAACCGCATCTCTGCACTCAGTCTCATGATAACACAAGTAACTGCAGAAGACTGTAATGATTCAGAATCTATTAATTAAAACCTGATCTATGGCCTTAAGCCATCCATAAGCTAATACAAAGACGTACTGAAGCAATATGAAAAAAAAGTAGTCTTCTACCTTAAAATCTGAGGCAGTCTGTCCTAAAGCTTTAGCATACATTTACACATTATGGCCCAATTTAAGAATCTGGCTTGCTGATTGAAAATGGAAGTATGCCTTATTATTATCCAGAAAACTTCTTCCTTCCTGTGGCACAACTAGACAATGTCCACACTTCAAGCAGGTACTTGAAAATGTAGTGATAATCTACCCATCAATTCTAAAGACTGTGCTAGTTTTGGCTGGGGTAGTGTTAATTTAAATCATGACACAAATTGCCCTTTCAGAAACATGGGAGAATTCAAGACAAGTCTTCTACAAACCAGAAGTGCATGTTTTGGGATCTTGCTTTCTACAAACTGGGACGAGGGGGACAAGTCTCAGCTGTTTAGCACAATCACTGTAGTCACTCTAATACATGGTATAGCATGAATTTTGGAGAATAATACACACAGAATTCAGCTGGAGCTGCTTATCTGTAGGATGCAGGCTAAAATAATACAGTTACTCAACCTTTGATATAGGGTATGACAGTGATGCCACATTCAGCACCAGCAGAGACCTCGTCTCACCCAGTATAATGAGAAGGTCTCTACCACTTCTCTTCCCTTGTGCTCAGAAAAGCGTGCTCTCATCGTCCCACTCTCCTTGGCTAAATGCAAGGCTGCTACCAAGTGAGTTATTCAAGCTACTAACATTTAAGTGTTCAACCTGCCTCAATTAAAGCAACCAAACTGAATGAATTTGAAGCTTAATTAGCAGTAAGGAACAAGAAGCACAGCCTGAAATACTGCTTAACTTTAGTACTGCTACAGACAGCCAAAGAAACTTTATGCAGACACTCATACTCAGTGAACAGTACAGAAAAATAAGGCTGTGTGGGAGATAGGAAAACAAAGAACACAAAAAGAAGATAACCTAGGAAGTTAGCTTGTACTTCAGTATATTGCCTCCATTAAAAATCACCCTAGTTTTAATTAAAACATTTAATTACTAAGAAATCTTGTGAACAAGTATTTTATTCCGCTATCTACACCCAAGGAACATAAAAGATTTCAAACACATTTCTCGGTATTGCTCTAAAGTAACAAGTTTTTTGAAGTTCTTTATTACCAGCAAGTAGGTCTGCAGAAGCTGAGGAACTAGAAGCAGCCTGGGTTGTGGGCTGGGGTTCAGAAGCACTACTTCCAAAAGCATCTAAAGGGAATTCCAGAAAGCATCAAGAAAAAGTGAGGAGTTCAATATTAAATACATCAATTCATCACTTATCGTAAACAAAAGACAACAAAAGAATAACCACTTCATACATTAGAAGAAGAAAATGAAACTGCTTGGCCGTCCTTATTGCAGAGCAGTACCATGGATGCAAAGCTGAGGTGGAAAAAAGGATGTACGACAAACCAGCACTTGAAAGAAATCTCTTTTATTGGGCCTCTTCTCAGATACAAATCCCAGCATTCAAGACAACAGGGTTAAGTCTCTTGAAGATGAATGCATTGGTTGAAAGCCTGGAGTAATTCCACCCAGAAGCCAGTGGTTCACATGAAATCTTTGTAGAGGAGTATCTCACTAATGTTCGAAATTCACTGCTTCTAAGCACCACTTCTGTTTTTCAACATGTCTAGAGTTGGTTGCACCCATCCTGATTTCCACCTTGTCAAATCCAACAAAGATCCTGTGATTCAGATATACCCAGTTTGAGACAAGTCACCCTCAAAACTTCAGCTGCTTTGAGAAACAGAACTGAGAGAAAACAGCATGACCATGGAGATGAGCAAAGAAGAAAAAGGACAGAGCAGACTTTCACTGGACAGCTGAGGAAGAGCCCCACGTGCACTGACTGAGGACAGAATGGCAAGTGTCAGGACAACAGAATGACCACACCGACAGCTTATCTGCAGTTTGTTACGGTGCAATTTTAAGAATGGGACTTGCCAGACTCAGCCCAAAGGCTACACAGAAAAGTTGTGAGAAGGGGAAACCCACAGCTTTAGCAAAGCGCAAAGGTAATTGAAATGAAGTGATTCAACTCTGAAGTGGTGAGGAAACAAAAATACCCACCACCAAATAGGTCAATCACACCTGAAGAATCCACCTTTGCTGGAGAGGCAGCGGGTAGAGGAGAGGGGGCTGCAAATGCATCCACTGCAGTAAGCATAGGATAAATAATATTTAGTATCAGCAAGGCAACAATGATAGCTAAATATTTCAAAGCCACATGGGCTCCAACATTTAGAACCACAGATTTGGTAAATTCGGGTAACAGTCTCCAGAACTGCAAAAAAGAAAACGTTATATTTCTCACACAGCAACTGAAAACCACAGTACTTTAAAGAAAACATTGCTTGTGAAGCATTTTCTAATGCTTAGAGGAGGATTTCCTCTCTCAACAACTACATCACTTACTTACTGAACTTCAGTGTCAGCCACTTCATGATTTGCATCTTCAGCAAGTGCACATCTTGAGACCAAAGCAGCAAACCCAAAACTTAGTATTTCTTACTATTTCAGTTTAAAGACGTAAATTGGCAGTAAGCTGTTCTTTTTTTTTTTGTACTTTTGGAAAAAAAATCAAAGCCCAGGAAGTGTGTGGAATGGCCTTGAAAACAAGCACTCACCAGATAAGAGATCACCAGTGAGAGAACTCTCAGGCACAGGAGAAGCTGCAGGTTGTGGAGATGAAAATGTATCTTCCAGAAATGAAAGAAAAAAAATGAGAAGTAAGTATCACTCATATCAGTTTACACCATTGCACAGCCTCAAAGCAGCAGAGTATCAGAAGAATTCTCTCTTTACCTGTACCAAAGAGATCTATGCTAGGAGTAGCATCTGGTTTAGGTGCTGCAGTTGCATCAGGAGCAGACTCAAATAAATCTAAGGCCAAGAACACAACACAGCTTTAACTCATTTTTGAAAGGCAGGACTGAAAACAGAAGTTTCCAATTTTGCACATCATATTTGAAATTAACAGGCTCTCTGGTTTGAAAGCCTAGCACACAACACGCATGCAACAATGAATTGTTCATTTGGTACTCCTGACAGATCAATCCACCAGAATCAAAGAGTTAAAAACAAAATTACCACCAAATATATCTAGAGCAGGAGGAGCGGAGGTGGTGGCGGTAGCAGAAGTAGTGGCAGTAGTGGTAGTGGCAGTAGCTGTAGTAGCAGTAGCAGCAGCAGCAACAGCAGCAGCTGGAGAAGGAGTTGTTGCAGGAACTGGAGTGGCTGCACTAGTTGTAGGGGTAACTACAGGAACAGCAGTCTCTGTTGGCTTCATAGCAAAGAGGTCCAGCTCAGGAGCAGCCTCTGCACTACCTTCGGATGGGGCAAAGGGGTCTTGTAAAAAGGAGAGGGGAAATATATGTGTATGCATACTTAGGATCAGTGAGGGAGGAAGTCAAGAACAAAGCAACTACAGGTAATGCACATACTGCAAATACACGCACGCACACGGAGGAGGTCACTCTAACATCTTGCTTACTTATCCAGACATGTTACTTAAGTTTTTCTAAAATAAAGACTGTCTGAAAGGCTGAGCTAGTCTAGTTACTAGAAGGGAGAACTTTCAAAGGCTGCTCGAGGAGGCCAAAAAACAAATATGACAAAGGACTATCCAGGCTACTGCTTCCAACTCAGCACTGACAGAACTGTTCATTAGCACCACCAAATAAACACGGAGTCACTGGGACTCGGAAATAGGCAGTTTTGTTAAGCATGCTCTTCAGTCTAAGGTTTGGTTTTAACAATTGAAAACACTATTAAATTTTTGAGAAAAACACACTGCCATGTAGTTTAAACAAAAAAACCCAAAAAACAGCCAGCAAAACAAGAGACTATCTAATGACATAAAACCCACCATTTCCTGAACATGCATCAAGAGCTGCTGCTACAGGGGTTGGGGTAGCTGGTGCTGCTGCCCCTTCAGCTGCTGCAGGGGCTTCCCCAGGAGAAGCTGCAAAGGCATCTTGGGTGCAGTTTTAAAACAGAAATTAAAAAAAAAAGAATAAAGAGAAGAAAAATACAGTAAAAGAACCAAGTTAAATTGCATAGGTAGATCCCCTTATACAACATGAATGTAATTACTCCAACAGCAAGACAAGTCATGCAGCGCAAAACGCTTTGTCTCTCCCCCAACCCCACACAAGCAGGTTCTAGACAGGGATTGCAGATGGAGCTTCTTGTGTTGCCCACAATAAGCACCGTGAGTGTAAAAGAAGGCATTATTCTCATTGTATAAGGGTTCAGAGCAGCATGCTCATGTACTACCCAAAATTAACTAATTAACAAAATTAACTTAAGAGCAGATATTAGTAACTTGCATGCTCAAAGCCTGTATTACATGTGATTAATCTGCAACTGTGAGTTTACTTGCATAGTGCTTTGCACTGTTATGAATAACAATCCAATTACTCTGGCAGATATCTGCATCTACCATTTCTAGTCTTTGAGCCAAGTCAGTCATGCAACAGCTGAAAAATTGAACTTACTTGTTTCTTAACAGTATTCCAACTGGATCTTTCTGAAGCCATAACCTGATGCATAGGTTATATTTACTCAGCTTGCTTCAACCAGATCAAGATTGTTCATCTTAACCGACGGCTGGCCAGCCATAGCCTGTCTGTCCTTTTAGGATCACTTCTAGGCCAACCAGTCAAGTCAGGGAAAACAACTGGTTTGGGGTTTTGGAATGACTTGCTCATGAGGTTTTTTTGAATGTTTTTTTTTGTTTGCCACTTGCTCTTTGGGTTTGTTTTTTCTTTTTGTTTGCCAGTTCCTAAGTGGCATGCTTAAATTTCAAGCTATGAACAGCATTATTTCTAGGCTTAAACCAGCATTTGTGCTCTTAATTCTATGAAGTAGTCCTAATGGACAGTGCCATTTGGACTATCCTCATAGGCAAGCATTTTCTACACAAAAAAAGACTGGACAATGAGGATTAAATACTTCAAATGCTTGTAAAGGACATTTTTCTACTGCTACAAAAGTTAGCAAGTTAAAAAAATCTGTTAGGGAATACTGCAATTGCACTGTCAAATTAGCACAGGAAAAAGCTTAACATGCTTTAACTTGAATGTCAATTTTAAAATGAAAACAACAATTTTAAAAACAAATTCGTGCCAGGTAATCTAAAAAGCTCAAAAGAACATGCAGTGAAACTTCGACAGAAGAGAAGAAAGCCCACTAGTCTTGTACAATAGAATTAAAATGAGCTAGTAGCAAAAAAGGCCTGCTAATAAGCCATTTCAAATATAATTCCATTTTTCAAGTAACAGGGTTGATCAACAACAAAACTGGATGGCAGTTGTCCAAGTAAAAACATCAGAATGAGCCAAACATCCCAGTATTGCATGTATACCAGACACTGGCGTGCACCACATAGAAGGAATTCAGCACAGAACTGAACTGAAGAGTTTTGCATTGTCCTGCTTGAGAAGATATTTTGTGTACCATCATGTGTGCTCAGTTTTGCTCTACAGGGCCAGCTTTCAGATGAAGGGGCACCCTGGGCCCTTTCACAAAAACATATTTGTGCCCACACAGGCTTGTAGGCCAACAGCACAGACATTGGTCAACCCCACTTGTAATTACTTCCCAGAATGAAAGGATAGACTCCAGATGACATCCAAGGCAGAAAATCAGAATTCATAGAGCTAGTCATTAGTTCTGTGTTGGGATCACTTCAGCCTCAGAGTGACATCTATTCCTGTCCAGATGTAGGCTATTGAAGTTCCACACGTAACAGTCATAGATATTCAGGTGGGAACAAGTTCCTTCCAGCCCACAGATGCAAGGAAACAGATAGTTTGGCACCACCTTTATTATCTACTGAAACTTCTGAGTAAGGTTCTTGCCAAGTGTTGTAATTTTTCATAGCATCAGACTTGGGCTAAATGGCAGGTGGGATAAACACCTAAGTTCATACTGGAATCTAAATGAAAAATGTCATAGTAAAACTCCTAATATTACTCTGAGAAGTTCAAGAAACCTACACGAACATAGAGACAAACCAACCTGAACAGGTGAGCCTACAACTCACAGTTTAAACCAAGAGTTTGACATTGGGTTTTTCTTAAGTTAGTGCTTATTAAATTCTTTTCAAAAAGCTCTGCTGCTCCTGCACAGTTGCCCTCTGCTAAAATCCAGCATGACATGCAAAAATAGATACCATTAAATCTGCATATTTTATTATTTAAAAAAAGGACAGTTTATTTTCTTTTTTGTTCCTCCATATTGGTGTAGTAACCCTACATTCGCACATTCAGCAGTGTAAGAGATTTTCTCCCTTTAAAGCTGTTACTGTATTCATTACATTTTTGCATCTCCTGTTTCAAAAGTGAATTTAGCTTTTTACTTCTAGAATCAAGTAACATATGGTCCTCACTTGAATTTCTTGACATCCTGAAAACTTAAAGGGATGTTGCTGAAACCTTTACAAGTTCACACTGCATGGAACATCTACCAGGAGTGACAGGTAGGTATTATGTACTGCATTACACTTGAATTCATAAATATAGCTCTTACTGAAATAATGTGCAAACAAGGGCTTTTCAAAGTTGTTAAATACTGAGGTAGTGCTTCAATACATCTTGTCTGCAGCAAAATAAGTGTTCCTGCAGAGTGATCTCTTCCATCTCATAATTTCAGGCTTTATTTGATGCCATGGCATCAATACATGACAAGTTTACTCACACAGATGATACAACTGACTTATAATCATCAATGTATTATGCAACAGGTGAAACAATCCCATGGAAGTCATAAGTAGAGGAAAGATCATTGAACTAAAGTGTACACAAGAAACTGTTTCCAGAGTTTTTTCCCTCTTCAGTCACCCTTCACTACTTTTTGATATAGAAAACCTGACCTGAGTTAAAAAGAAATATTTCACTATGCTCAAAGCTATGAAATAATAATAATTATGCAAAGTGTTTGTTGTTTGTTTGGGTTTTTTTAACTAAGTGCTAGCTTGCTATACCAGCATGTACCAGCATAAGGGACACTGATTAGCCCTTTAGTGCCAGAAGTCTTTATCACTTTGCCTGTAGTTTCTTTACGGGGAAGACCATAGTTCTGCCCACTTACAATTCAAGCCATCTTAATGCCTAATAACTGGCATTTGCAGTGTCTGCCATGACTTGCTACTTGCACTGATTACAGAGTAATCCCACAACAAATTCTAACTCAAGAGCACATTATACATGTCCAAAAATACCATGCCCAACTTGTATTACTGAGTGTCATATCATGGTATTTTGCCTTTCTTCTACCTTTGCATTTCTCCCTCTCAGGAATGATTCCAGCTGCACTTTGAAAACAGCCTCCTCTTGCTTATCTTTGAAACGCAATAAGGAGTTCCTCAAGTTGCCCCAGGTAACTGAAAGCTTGCCCATTCATCAGACTGAGTTCTATAAAAAAGCTATGCTAGATCAATCCTGCATTTCTCATCTACTTTCCAATACCATATTAGCAATTAACACATAATGCAGAGTTCATCTCTCAAAGACAAAGCCCAGTCCTAGGCAGCATGCAGGCTCCTATCAGCTGAAGTATCAGCCATACAGTGCAGTCAACAGTTATTCCAAAGGCTCCTCTACTGCTTCTTTCTTCAACCTGGCTACCTTTTTCCTGCAGCTGTCAGCTTCTTTCCCTACCCAGACACCCCCTGAAGACTCTACATGCTTTCTCCTGAGATCACTGCTCCTGTACCTTCTCCTACCATATCTTACCACAAGAAATCGTGTGAAGCAACAAAGCACTGGCAAGCTGCAAGAAGTTAAGGTGACCTTGAAGACTGTATCTCCAGCACACCTCAAAGGTGAAATATCTACTTAATAGGATTAAGTGTAAGCATGTCTAGCATCACAAAAACTGGAGTAGCAGTGTCTGCCCCAAAACTACCTCTTCTTGCACTGTACAAAGTCTTAAGGTAACAAGGAATGTTAGTATATGATGCTAGAATATACTTACAGCACAGCCTTCAGGAAAAAAACCAAAAACCCAAAAAACCTCAAACCATGAGGAGAGAGATGGAAGTTCAATATAGACTCATGGATCTTAAAAGGGTCTGTCCAGTGGGTGTCTTGAAGGCACTGCAAAAGTATCGTTACTGCTGAGTGTGTTTAGAGATTTTTCTTCTTGAGACCTAGAGGTTTTCTGCTATCATAAATAATAGAACTTTGCTTCATTTGGAAGCGTTCCAGGGAAAAAAAAAAATCTAATATATGCATCTAATATACAATCCATTGGAGATTTATAGTATTTGAGTAACAAAATACATTCTCTTTAAAGGAAGAGATCAAGTCACAGAAGTCTGCATACTGCAAAAGTGAAATTCTTTCCACACTGAAGGGTGAAGCTCCACTTCTTAACATGCGTCACTAAGTTATCTAATGATCAGTTAAATCTCTAGAAACTAAACACATCCAGGTCTTTGCCTGACAAGCCTGCAGGCAGGCACATGTTTTGGCAGTAGCTGTTTTTCCAGGCACAGAGTAGTGGAAAAGGTAGAAAAAAAGGATTGCATCTTGTTGGTGTAGTACTGGAACAGCAAGCACAGGAAAGTGTTTTTCTAATCCTGTTTCAAGTTTACAGTGATTTCTATGCAGTTAACTATTGTTTCATTTTTCAAAAAGTCCTATACCTATTACTAAATTAATTACTAAATTACTAAATTAATAATGCAATTTGAAGGTGTGGTATCCAAGACTGGCTCGACCTCAGTGCTTGCATACCATAAGTTTCACACTATGCATCTGCAGGGTTGTTAATGAGCACAGGCCCTGGCTTCTGCAACAGGCTCCTGATAGCAACCAACATCAGACTTTCTCTCACTCCTAGTGGCATCCAGAACCTTGCCCATGACAATTTTGAAGCTACTTCCTAAATGGCTGATCTTGTGGCACTCGGATTATTATCAATCTTTGTAAAAAGAGGGGTAGGTAGCAAGTAGCAGTTGTATTCCTTTCTCACAGCTTTTCAGCACTTTATCGGGGGATATTTTGGTGCTGTCTGTTGCAGCCAGTCCTAAACAACCTTCTAACTGGGAACTTAAAAGTCTTTAGGAAACACCTTTGTAGTGAAGCTGTTTACGAATAAGACCTCTCCAGCCCTCCTGTCAGTAGAAGTGATAGATAAACACACCCCACAGAGAAGATATTGGAATTCAGTCTTGATAGCAAGTAAGTTATTACTTATTCCTGGCATCCCCTGTCATGCTGGAAGTATGTATGAGAGAAGAGAAGAGAAAACTAGAAAAACACAGTGGTCAGGTGACCTTAAACATGTTAATAGTTTGTAAACGACATGATTTCTCCATTACTGGGCTGGTATATTGTTCAAAGGAAATGTAATTTCTGGCATGCTGCTGGGAAGCCTCCTGCTCCACAGAAGTAACAAGAAAACTGACAACATACAGTGGGAAATGTATTTTTACTCAAATAGATAGCAGATAACATTAGAGACCAAATGAGCAGGACTAAACTCTAAGAATATGTTTCCTTTTTTTCCTTTACATATTATTTGCATAGTTGGCATTTAGTACAAGTTCATCACCACTTCAATCTACTGCAAATATTTGTGAAATAAAACCCAGATTCAAGATTGCTGAAATACAGTAATTACAGCTGGCTAGATACTCTATTTCCAGGAAATACCCAAAAGAAACAGAACACAGCCCAAGCGTGACAAGTAACGAAGGGGCAGGACACTGTCACATCCATCCTCTTCAACTATGAAAGCACAGCTGCTTTTCCCAGAAATTGTAGTACAGTGCATAGTTACTGAATAATGTGGAAACAATTCCTGTTTACCCCCATGTGGACCTGAGAACTACTGTTCTTGGCTGTTCAATCATAAGGTAACTCAGTCTTAAGGTTTACAGGCTCCATTTTTCATATATATGCAGGGGAGTCTATTAGCTAAAAGCACAGCAAACAGAGGTAGTTGGGCAGTTTGTATTTCCTGTTCCATCTAGCATCCAACATACAGGCATTTCTGGTACAGCTGGTTAAACCAGAGGCCTTGCTACACAGCTGAGCTCAATATTGCTTCGACAGCATCACAAACTGGTGTAGAGCACTACAGCAACCAAACTAACCTCCAAAGAGATCCACTTCAGCAGTGGCAGCAGTGACAGTGGTAGTTGTAGCGGCAGCAGCCGTAGTAGTTGTAGTATCAGTAGTTGGAGCAGTAGTTGCAGTAGGCTCTGAGGCAAACGGATCTGAAATCTGTGGCTCAGAGGTAACACCAGCAAGTGCAGCCAGATTATCTATATGCAACCATGTAATGAAGATCAAACAGGAAAGGTAAGGGGAAAGGCAGAGACCACAATCACTCAGCTCCAGAAAGCTAGAGCTTTTAGTAAGGAGTCTTAACATACAAAGGTCTTAGAAATCAAAAATACTACTCACCCTCTCCCAAGAGGTCTAGTGATTGTCCATTAAAATGACAGCAGAATAAAAAAACAGAGCAATTAGCAGAACTGCCAGATTGAAGATGTTCATTAGCCAAATGTTCATTCTAAATCACGTCTAGGTTATGTCTAGAAACATAATTTCTACACTTGCTTTTCTAACATTCAAGACATTATTCTGACATGACAAAGCTCATTCTATTTAATAACTCTTCAAAACAGAACCAGTACATGCCTAGAACCCTTCACAGAACAGGCACTAAAGCAAGGGTACTTTAGCAGTGAGCAGCTTGTAAATACAGTGTTAAGTTACTTCAGGATTTGATATATGGCATCCCTAGTCCGCAAATATATTCTGAGAGACAAACAGGTGGTGGTTCTTGGACTTGGGACAACTGTTAAGTGCAAAATAAATAAATAAATAAATAGGGCAGCTCCTCTTCAAAAGCTTTTTCTGCATTTATGATAGAGCAAACATGCTCTGCAGGAACAACTAACTGTTAACACTTGCTATAAGGAGTATGAATGTTGACAGCGTAAGCATAAGCAGACTGGCTCTGCTCCAACTTTGGTTCCTTAGTCAACTGTTTCTGGAAGCCAATGAAGCATCTTTAATGACAGACTTTCCTACAATTTTATGTCCTCTGAGATCAGTCAGATTGAGCTCAAACACAGAAGTTCTGCCTACATAAAAATCAACTACGAGATATAAAAACATGTGAAAACTAATGTGTTTGTTCTATTAAATTTTTATTCTGTAGTTAGGATAGTCTGAGCTCAGCAACTACCTATTTACTAACCAGTAGCTCAGTGTTGCACCTAGATTCATTGTACACCTAACAGGGTCATGGGTTCATCTGATCCACACTGAACAGCAAGCTTCACTGTGGGTCAGCATTCGGAAGCGAAATGATTTGAGCAGGCGCAGCCCTATCTTCACAAATTTTTATTTTACAACACTTGTAAAAAAGGCAGCAAAAAACTACATTTAGGTTTTTTACAATTTTCATAACTGGTTCCTTGGGTGAGCTCTACTTGAGGCTGACTGCACAAGCTGAACTAAGTCAAAATACCATTCTGAAAGAGCAGAACAGTACATTAAAAATGTAGCACTCTGGTATCCCATTACTGTACAGCAGGTGAATGTCTCACAGCTAGACTTGAAATAAACAACTGTTGGTAAACTAGCTTAGTCTTCAATGCCTTTTTGTTATTCAGTTATGTTATAGAACTCAATACAGTGAAATTACAATTATCCAGCACAGCAATCTACACTTAGTCTTAATATGGGAATGATTAAAACCAGTGGTTTTTTGTATAGTAATATTAAAGTAACAATACTGTTAGCAAATCCGTGTTCTAAGGCACACTGTAAGGTAGTTCAGAGCAGAAATTCAAGTCAATTTTTCTTATATCCAAGAGTCAAACCTCACAAAGATGCAGACTTTGACCTACAGTATTTTTTGTAATGCTATAGCCTACTCTACCTGCCAAATGCCTATCTATTCTCCTTGCAGTATGCTGCAGGCAGCGTATTACCCTATCTTGATAGCACAGAAGTGTAGATTTTCACATGTTATAGTTCATTTGCTAGATGACATATTGTGCATTCAGAAATGCAGTAGGTATACAACAAAATAAAGTGTACTGTACATAGCCCTAAATATAGTCCACTATACTGAATATACAGCCAAAACACAGAATGTACACTGCCAGCGAGACTGAGAAAAGCAGGATTGTTTATTGTTGACGTGTATTGATGCTGCACTGTGAAGTATCTGATGTTCACGTTTTCCTGGCTATTCTGAACTGCAGCACTTCTTCCAGCTTCCTCCGTCTACTACTATTTTCTCATGAGTTTCCACACTAACTTGCTGTAGCCCAGAAGAATAAGAAGTTCAAGTAGCAGGGAGGCATGGTTACACATCCTCCCAAAAGTCCTGGGTGGAAGGAAGGTCATCTTGTCCAGCCTCCTGCTCAGAACAACAGTGCTCCCAACACCAGATTAGGTCAGTCATGGCTCCGACTAGTCAGGTCTTGAAAAATCTCCAGGAATGGAGAGTTCACTAGCTCACATCAGGGATCTGCCTCAGTACTGCCCTACCCTCCGAGTGAAATATTTTTATTCTTTCAGAGAGTTTAAAAAAAAAAAAAAAGAAAAAAGAAAAAGAAAAGAAAAAAGGCAAGCAAGATTCCAGTGCAGTAACAGGTCATCATACATGGACTGCTGCCAGCAGTAAAGTAACAGACAAAGCTGAAGCTTACTAAGTTACCAAAATGTTATTCTGAAAGATAAGTATTCTTGATGAGGGTAGTGACAATTCTGGCCATAGGAAAATAGTTAGCTGTCCTTTTCTGTCATGGAGTAAGATTAGGTGCATTACTAGTCAATCTTAAAAGTTTTAGTAATCCAGAAGAATAAAAACACCTAAGTTTCAAACTATGGGTGTTTTGTCCAAAAAGAAAAAAAGCAAACCAAATCAGCTTTCAATTTCCACGCAAACCAACACTTTACAATATTACTGGCTATTTATTTATAACTTTATTATTGCAGGAATGAGCAACTGCTTAAAAAAGTTAGCTCTTTCATGCTCTTTCAAACATCTCAAAAGCTTGTATTTCAGTGCTTGGCAATGACAAAGTAAGACAAATAGGACACAATCAAAACCTGGCAGAATAATTAATCTCAGGCATCCTAGAATAGATGACTCTTTGGTCTTGCTTTCTGGTTAAGATTACCTTTTTGTTAATAAAATTGACATTTGTGGGGGAAAAAAATAAATTAATTCAACAGATTAAACTGGGACATGCAATACAATGTCTACATGACAGCCCTAGCTATGCTCTCGTAATGAAGTGGCTGAAATACAACGTCATCTTTATTTAACTACAACTAAGAACTGAAATGGGGACTGCAGAAGCCGCCAGTACCCAGTATGAGCACTGACAGCAGAGTCAGCATGACTCAGTGTTGCATTCCTGCCGGGAGAGGGCTGATGAGTTCATTAAGCTGCCACACAGCATCTCTTAAGATTACACCACAATGGGTTTACAACTGTGTAAATTAAATCACATTTACTGGCCTAATTCCTTGTCTTAACAGGACAGGAGTGAACACTGCCTACATTTACTGTGGTCTTCCAGATCACCAGCTGCTAGTGCTGCCTGGAACAACAGGGTCAGATTTCAGAGAGCTGGTTAGTCATTCCTGTTTGAAAGCAGTTAGCCTTCTACTTCTATTTCCATATTATTATTCTAAGCACACAAGGAAGATACTTTATTAAAATATGTTAAGGCTTCTCAGAGGTAATCACACTTTCAGCAGAACTAAGTTGCAACCATTAGATTTACATGCATTTTTGTTTTAAAAGCTGTTTTTGTTCCTCCTCCTATTGATCTGTGGGCTTTGCTCTATGAACAGAAGAGCTGGTTTCTGCCCCCACCTTGCCAATAAGCACATAAGCAGTCCTGGTTCTTCTGTTTTGAAGTGCCTACCCTACCTTCTCACCTTCATCCATCCCCTTCCTGCTCACTTTTAGTCACATAATCCTGGCTCCCTCAGCTTTGCAGTCAGGCTCTTATAAGCAGCTTATACCATTAGGCATATCCCTGGAAAGAAGAAGTAGCCTTGTGCTGCAAAGGGATGCCTGACTGTCAGGTCAGCAGAAGCCTGGGAGTGAGTTGGGAACATCCTGTGCTAGCAGAGAAAGAGGCACATTTCAGCTCAGCCAGGCAAGAAGATGGAGACTGCAAGAAGAGATGCTGATAGTGAGGTTTCTCTACCTCCCCATGAAGTGCCTCCAGCAGCAGCAGCAGCACCTGCAGGAGCAGGAGCAGGTGCTGGAGCTGCCTGCCCAGTACCAGCAAAATCTGGCTGAAGATCCAAAAGATCACTGGATGGTTTAGAAGAGCTGCCAAGAAAAAGAAGAGAGACATTAAATACTGGAGGAATTTGTCCATTTCAATCAATTTTTTTTTTAAAGGCATGACTGAATTATAGGAATCAACCTTAGTTTGGATGAAATAGAGACTTTTTTTCAGGCCTTAGGATTGGAGAAGTGGCTATAAGCACCTCTAGTGTAGTGAGTCCCAAGAATATGTTACAACCCAGGATGGAAACCTCAACTTACTTCCATTTCCTGATAATGACATTGCAACAGATCTACAAGACTTAAAATTCTTTAAAAATCCCCAAATAACCAAACAAAAAAAAAAAAAAAACCCAACCATAAACCAACTAACTAAACCAAAAGAAACCGCAACACCCAAACCAGAAAATGCAAAATGCCACGTGGCCCCTAAAAACAGAGAAAATAACTGCTGTGACTGAAACCAGCACTATTCTACTTCCATATTTCATCATGCCACGTCAGAAAGCAAAAAACCTGCATTTCCAGGCAATAAACAGGCATTAGGTAGAAGAGAACTGGCAAAATTTCTATGGGTTAAGCCAGTCAGGTAATTACTTAGGAAACCAGATCTTGTTCAACAAGAACATCTAAGTAACAAACAACAGAAATTATTTTTTCTGTGAAGTTCTTCACCTGACACTTAAATTAGTTACATCTTACAGACTTTTGGTCCAAGCTTAGAGTTTTTACACCTCTAGAGTTCAATCATCTGCTCTTTACAATGAGCAAGAGTGCTTTGTTCTGTTTTTGACTCGAAAGCAAGGTTCAGATTTTCTCATAGGTAAAATGTTTATTTTTTTAGTTTAACCTTCAGAAGTTCATTATCTTTGTGCTTCATTAACTGAATTGAAAAGCAAGAAGAGGGAATATTAATTCAGCAGTTTTACAAAGAGATTCCTGAAGGTCAGCAAAGAGTACTCTGAATTTGCACATTACTTCAGTCTATTCAATTAGAAGTTTCTGTACAGTATTTTTGGGTTTGGGTTTTCAGTTTTTTTTTTTTTTTTTTTTTTTTTTTTTTTTGTGTTAGAGTTTATTTGTGATTTACACTGGTAGAATAACATAGACCATTGAAAACTGATGTACACTGCTTGTAAAAGAAGCAAAGCCTTTCAGGCAGGCCTCCTGTTACAAGTATGACTTTGGAACCCACATCATGCTCAGTAACTGAAATACACTTTTTAACTTACCTGACTGGAGCAGCTGTAGATGAAGTTGCAAAAAGATCAACTGGAGGAGATGTATCAATAGTTTTTGCTGGAGTAGAACTAGGAGATGTAACAGTTGTGGCTGGAGAAGACTGGAGAAATATTTTAAATATACATTCAATATACCAACATTTCTCCACAACCAACTCATGCACAGATGCACATACTTTAAAAACCCACTTTTGACATCAGGTCTTTTTATTGTGAGCTGTTTTCTCCTCTGAAAGAATTTAAGGAAGACTGGGCTACTAAGTTTTTAGATGGTAGTATAGCTGAGAAACCCCAAGGTGACTCCAAAGAAGGTAAAAAGTTTCTACAAGATTTATTCTAACAGGGTTGTTTCTATAACTGTCAGACTCTTCATGCTGTCTGTGGAATGAAATAATTCTCTGCCCTCAACAGCACCCTAGTAGTCTAACCACAGAAATGGTGAGAGAAAAGAAATGGTTAGAAACTAGTTAGAAGTGTGTTTGTAAACCTTCAGAAGAGCGTTTAAAGAGCCATCAACAGCACTCAAGGTTAAGTCCTTGGGAAGATGCAAAAGACAGCTCAGCCCGTGACTTTGCTTCATTAGCTCCTCAAACTCTGGATAAAGATACTTTAAGTATGGCAAGGACAGACACCCAGGAGAGTATATTGCAGCTCCTCTATGAACCTGAAGACTCAAGTTACCTTGTAGAGTGTCAATTTAATTCTAAAAGATACTATAAGCTTTGGTACAGCATCTCACATGCTAGAGAGATCCTTTTCCTAACAACTGAAAACAAATCCTAATTTTAGTACTGCTTGCCATTCTGACCACTTCCAAGAAGGAAAAAGAACAGCAAAGGTGAAGAGATTTTCTTGAGTTCTTCTACTGCCATCCCATCATCCTAACTCTAGCAGATGGGTGTAAGCTTTCTAGATTCTCCTCAAAGCTTTAGTAAGTTTTGAGACTATAATGGTCCCAATCCCTCATGTGCATCAAGGAAGATGTGGTTAAAGTTGTAGGAACACTTTCTGAGCCATCATGTAGTTCTCACCAACTGCTCTCATATTAAACAGGAGATTTGGGGGGGTTATTTTTTGCTTGGTTTTGTTTTCATTTGGTCTTGTTGTGTTTTTTTGTAAAGGGCTTTTCAGAAAGAAATTTAAGAGCTTTCTCTAGAATCAAGCATTGAACCCCCTGCCTGAGATTCAGAAGATTTCATTGAGTTTTTCCTGCACAACACCCATTATGAGACACAGCTATAGCACCTGGCAATGCTCCAGGGATACCAGGAGCTACAATTACTAACACCATAAAGCTCATTAGTTTATCTGACACTCAAACCAAGGCATTTTCACTGGCAACTCTTGCTTTAAATTAAGGTCAGCAGTCTCACTAATAAAGGTCATTTCTGAAACTAGATGTATTGGATGAAAATTTTCTTCCTTTCTTCCTGGCTTGCCACATGAATATGGTTTTAAAAGAGTCAGAACTTCCTCCCAAAAAGCTGCAGAGGGAGTGAAGGATCTGGAGCAAGTTTCTCAGTGACATGAGAATTAAGGTAGAGCAAAAGAAAAAAAAAAAAAAAAAAAAAAAAAAAAAAAAAGAAACAGAGATAAAAATATGCGTATTTTTTATGCTTTCACAAGGAGCAATCATCACATGCAGGTAAAGTTCCTTAGCATCCTGACTGCAGCACTGCAGCCCTTCAGGTCAGTGACATGCTCTTATGGTGCCATTATTTGTAAAGCCATTAAAAGATGCAATTTTGTCAACTAGGTGGCAAAGTCTAAAAAGCAGATTAAAAGATGGAAATCTAACTCTTTACACCCTTACAGTGTTCTAAACCATATCACCTGAACAAGAATTTTCTAGTATAGCAACTGGCAGTATTTACCTTGCTCAGAGGAGAAGGAGCCCCAGATCTAGAAAAAAAAGGGGGTTTTCAGATAAGTACAGTTTCGAAACTATGTTTCTGGTCATCAAAACTCCTGCAAAAGACCAAAACCTAAGCATGAAAGCTTTCTGAAGACCTCTTCAATTGCATGGCCTCTATATTTCTCAAACTTCCATGTGCCACTTTAGACAAGGAATGCAAATTTTACTGCAAATCTTAAACCAATCTTTTAAGCTAACTGGCATCACGGGATTATTCTGCCTTTTAAATAAGCTGTACCAAATGAAGGAAAGGCAGGGATGCATGCAAATATCTTGCTTCGGGGTCTACAGGACCCAGTAGGAAAGAGTCACTGGGGCAAGATGTCACCACACTGGGGCAAGATGTCACCATATTAGAAAACCATGCAACAGCAGCAGAACACCACCAATACTGAAGCAGTTATCTAACATAAGTCTTCTGAGGATGTGTCAGCCAATTTTCAAAGTCAACTTTCTTTTAAAGAAAGTCAGAGTTACTTGAAAATAACTGCATTTAAAAGTACGAAAACAGTGAGTTGGAAAGTTCAAGCTGAAAGTTCTCCCACATGCACAAAAATCACACTAACAGTAACTGACAGAGCCTTAATCATAACTTAAAATGCACATCAGTGCATTTGTTTGCTTTCATTATAAGGTATGAAAATACTGCTACATATTTTTAGAGCTGCTTTGATCTAAGAGATGAAAGGAGGAGTTGAAGATAAAGCTGCACCAGTATTGAACTAGCATCCATCCCATAAGTTACTTGAATTGTATAAGTCCTAGGAGCTGTGGAACAGATTAGAAGATTTCCAGATCTTCTAATCACAGAAATGACAAAAAAATAACTTAATGACTATATACAAAAGCAAAGAACAGTTGAGCTCAATTCAAAGAAAATATCTATTTCTAAGTGTTCAAGAAAATCTTTTAAAAATACACATAACCATGCCTGCAAGCAAGTGGTATGTAAAGGTATGTACTTACCCTTCGCTAAATTGCAAGGAAAGCAATAGTAAAAGAGAAAACAGAGGTTTAGTTTAATCATTCCTAGATTTAGCCATGGCAAGTATCTAGTAAGAAGATGCAAAACCATTAGAAAAGAAATAGATTTTGATGATAAAAGTCTTAGCAGCATGCAAACCCCCAGTTCCTTCTAGTTTTCCTCAAGTAATTTTACTGCACTTTGAAAAGCATCTAGTTGTTCTGTGTGTTTCCCCCATAATTAAAGAAAAGGCTGCCATTAAGATGACTTTTAAAAGGAAAGGAAAAGCCTTGTCTTACTTATTTTCTAGCTAAGTGACAGAAGGAGGTTGGTGGAGGCAAACCTAAACACGAACTAATCTCACACTGTCACTATTATGCCTAGATATATGGTGCAGCATATACACCTACTTGTTGCCAGGTTTTTTTCCTTCCAGTGAGTTTAGATGTTGCTCAAGGGTCTCCATGAGACTGCTGGGAGCCTTGAAAGCAAAGAGAAAGATACACACCTCAATGTATTGCAGTGATCTAACCATACTTTGAAATCCAGCACCAACTTCCCTGAAGTCCACCATGTGCGTGCTCATGCAGTTACTTTATTTACATCAGTTAATACATCAGTGTATTTACATATGTGTATCCATACTATTGTGGATAGTATTTACATCACTATCCACAATAGTGGATTTCTATGCTAGAAGTATTCAGGCAAAGCCAGTTTTTAAAAAGATATTACTGCATCCAAATTGGCAGAGAGAAAATGACTACCTCTACTGTGTAGCACCTGAAGCCTAAATCCAGGATGTGCTGCTCATCATGCTTTACATCAGTGTTAAATATCGACAACAGCACAATCATCCACAGGGTTAATTTTAAGATTCACAGGTTCAAGGTCACACTTTCAGTTTTGCTTGTAGTCAGACCCCTGACACCTCTTTCACGACCAGAGGGTTAGAAAGCATTTGCAGCCTAAATGAAACAAAGTCCTTTCCAATGCCCCCTGAAGGAGCTACCTTTGGCACAAGACTCCCAACATCACAAAACCTTATAGCTTTTCTTCTCAAAACGGTACCCCGGCACAGGTTACTGTGCAGCTAGCTCAAAACGCAGAAAGATTACTATTTTAGACATCTATAAAAAACTAAGCTTTTCCAGGCCTCCCTGATCTTAGGCTTTATTTTAAGCAACCTTTTTGTGGTCAGCAGCCAATACCCACAGGCACTTGCTGTTACAATGGCAGACAGAAAAAGTAATTGTAAATGCACACTGGGCTTAGCTATTCCAGTATAAAAATAGAGTCTGGATAAGCAGACTCCTGGAAGATCTACAAGCAAAGAAGAAACCCTTGAGAGATACAGTAGCATATAATAATTGAATATTTCATCAGGGTTACAAGTTCATCAATTCATCAGTCTCTAAACAGGGAATTCTCTTTATCAGTCTCTTTCAGATCAATGACAATTCCTGACAGCAATACCTATGATGTTTTTCATAAATAACATCTTTAATTTCAGGGCAGACATAATTATCAAACAAGTAAGTTTGTGATGCTTGAAAACAGACTATCCACTGCTCCTGTACTGAAAAACCAGTTGTCTGGATGCACCAGATATTTCAGGATACATAGCACCTGCTAGTACCAATGCACAGCTCAGTGTACTTGCAGTGTCTGCATATTGATTTTAGCATTAAAGCCAGTAACTTAACACATCCAGAAATTTAAAACACTCAAAATAAACTTAAATGACATATTGAGTTTAAATACGTCCCACGTACATTAGCAATGAAGAGACATCTTGACCTTGCTGCTTTTACAGGCATATTTATTAACTTTCAATTCACTTGGGCACAATAAGAATTGGTTAAACACAAGTGACCTAGTTATAAGAATTCTCCAGCAGAAAATAAAAGAAGAAAGGTAAAACAAACTAAAAAAATCCAGAGAGATTCAGACTTTTACATATTCAAAAAGGCTATATTGTAAGAAACAAGCTGTGCGACTAACATGTAAGTAAAAGCTATGTTTAAAAAAAAAATTTAAAAAAAAGATTGCATGATTTACTGTTACCAGTTACTTCTAGACACTTTACATTGCTTTCCAATATATTAGTCAAAGGTTTCTTAAAAACCAGCAAGGTAATACAAAGCTTATCTATCAAACAGAACTCAGAGAAGAAGCTTCAGAAAATTTCTACCCAGATGCAACAATCTGGAAGGGAAATAGTATCTGGTACCCAATGCGCAACATTGAACATTGCTTAATTTCTTCTAGATACTGCTTTAACATTAGATAATCTATCAGTCAGCCTTGTGCCGGAACTGTAGATACGGGTTCCCCACTAGCTGCTAGGGACAAAACTGTCATACTTTGAGAAATGCTAGTAAATAAAAACGAGCCAAGATTTTTAGCTGCTAAGATGCCTTCTCAGCCTCCAAAACTTTGCAGCCAAACTATAAAGTCCAAAGATTGCAACTACCAACTTGAATTACTCTAGTGGGACCACTTGTCTGGATTTACAGAGTATGTACACACAGAGAGTCAACAAAACCAACTTCTTGCAGAATACCAACTACGCCAGGGCTTGCTGTAGAAATTTAGGTGTACCATTGATACTACATAGAATTATGTACTAATTATTAGCTGAAATACAGTTTTATTATTCACCTTTTATTTATTTCTCTCTGAAATATGCTGCTGATGTCTTATACACAAGCTATGCAGCATGTTTCAGGCTAGCCTTAGCAAGTGAGTCCCAAGCAGCCTTTGGAAGAATATAGCTGTGAGGGACTACCTGAGCAGAGACTGAAGTGGTCAGGAAGTTGGATGAGATTATCATTGTAGATCCCTTCCTTCCAAAAGAACTATTCTATTTTAAAGTCTTGGCTCACCGGGTGGAAGGGACCATCCAGTAGCAGTAACTAAGGTGCTGCTGAGCAAGTGCAGCACTGACTGATGATGCAGAACAGGCTGGTGCAACACAAGCAGAAGCAGATAAAAGTGCCACGGAAATTTATAAAGTGTATTTCATTAACTGGGTTTAAGGTGATTTCTCCTGGTTTAAGGACTTAGTTCATGACTGAGTGGACTGTGTTAAAAAAGAGTCCCTAAGGTACAGAGTTAGGGGAACATACTACATCAGCTATTTCAGGATTAGGTCTGGTATTGCACATACTGCTTTTCTCTGCTGAAAGAGTGGCCAGACTTTACAGCCCCATTGTATCTGAAATCCACAAAGATTAAAACTCCACTTTCTCATAATGTCTCACTTTCAGAATTTTTAAGCGGCATTTAACTAAAAGAGACACTATTTTGATGCTGATTTAAACCAGGCTTTCAAGAGGCTATCAAAAACTGCATGAACAAAAACTGTATTAACAGTTGGGGTTTGCAGCTAAGTAGTTTGAGTTGCTCTTCTGTTCCAATTTTACTGGCATCGAAACTGCCACAGGTCTTCAGCATGGATCTCTTCCTCTAAGTAAATATCATCTTCATATCAATCACAAAGCCAGGCACCCAGGCCAATTTGCAAGTGATACTTAAAATGGAGCAGCAGCTACAGCATGTTAGGTGGTATAACTTCACCAACATTTGCATTCCTGGTGTGCTTTCCTAATTACAGAACTTTTATTTATTACACAAATCCAAAAAGACTAAAAGAGAAGCTTACCTGTGTAAGATCAGGGATATCACCTTTGTCAATCCCAACTTGCTGTGGAGATAGAAGAGTAAAGGTAAAATGTAAGTGCATTATTTCACTGCAGCAGGCATTACTTTTGAGTAGAACTGTTCTTCAAGCTCTAATGCACTCTGTCTTTAGAAAAATACTACAAAGTTAGAAAGCAGATGTCCATCTTTCCAGCAGCTACCTTCAGCAACCTGAAGCAGTTTTTTGGTTTTTTTCCTGACAAGTTAAATACACATTTAAAATAAATGGATAAAAAAATGGAGCTGGATTTCACACATGTGATATTCATACTCTATACTGAAATACACTGGTCATATACCATTGTCTCAGAGGACAGCAAGTTAAGGTCTACATCTGCAATCTTCTATTAATTGCCCTGTTGTTTCTCTATGTTCTTCAGAGTGACTGCTAGCTCAGCTTTTGCAGAAGAGCAGCAAGCTCCACTGCACCTTGTAATCCTGAAGTAGCCACTACAACCGCTGTCCAGAAAATCCGACCTATGTCTCTAAAGTACTTTACTCCCTCAAGTACAATATTCATAACTGACATTACAAGTCATTAAGGAGTCTATCAGGCTTCTCAACAGATAAATGAATTAATGAAGAAACAAACTTTTTATTCAGCTCACTACTGATGTCCATTATAATGAAGTATGAAACATGGAAAATGTGCGCCCTGTGCCAAAGAGCCAACTACCACAAATGAGAATCCAGCAAAGGAGTTAATTAACCATGTAATATTCCTATTATCCACATAAGAGGATGATAACAAGGAATAAAACCAGGAAAATCTCACATTACCGTTAACCTAATGTTGGCTGCAAAGACTAAAGAAACAGACTTACAAAATCTGCATGCTTTTATTCCCAATTGCTATATCTTCCTCTAATGTTCAACCCTGTCCTAAAAGTATGCATTTATGACAGCATTTCTCAAAAATATTGGAACATTTGAAGTCATGTCATCTGTTAATTTAACCAGTAAAGTTGAGTTTGGCTGCACCATGGAGACATGTGGAAGTCCTAAGTGAGGCTTAACTACAAGAGCTGAACAAGCAGATCCAAGATCCAGATCCATTTATACACATTGAGACAGATGCTTAACAAGAGAAATTAGTATTTTACATTGGTGCTAAAAAAAAACCAAACAAAAACCCACAAAGTACGTAAGTGCCAAACTCCAGAAGACTGAAAACCACTTACCTCCGCAACTTTAAGAAACTCTGATACTCTGGTCATTCGAGTTAGAAATCGTTTGTAGATTTCAAGAGCATCTTTACATTGTCCCTTTTTCATTTCAAAAAATTTCTCTGAAGAAATAATGTGGCAAATTTCAGTTAACATGTGTAACATTCGGTCTTATATCCACAACTCTAATCTTCAGAAAAATCATGTTTCAAGAACACGACACTACATTAACATTTACTTCTTGGACATTAATCTAGTGGCCTCCTGCCTAGTTTAATTTAGAAGCTGGATTTGCTGAGCTGCTGAAGAATAATATAGACCATCAAACTGAACCCAAACTAGCCACAGCATTGTGTGTGATGTCAACCACTTCTTTAAAGACTAAAAGGTAGGCAGATGAAGTAGCTACCCAACTTAAAGTTCAAAATAATTAAGGATACTTAAACATATAATAATATACGTCCTCTCCAAACTGTCTTCACTCCAAAGAACCGTATTTTTTTCACTTAAGTAGCTCTCTAAGGTCCATTTGTTTCCATTATTAAACACAGCTGCCACATATTTCAACATGAACTTACGCTTTAAGTAGCTCTGACAGTGAAATTTCAATTGAATTTTTATGCCCAACCCATTGTGTCATGCTGGTGATCACACCAGGCTGCCTGAGATTCAGAACATGCTCACAGACTCCTTTACACTTTGTAGGCTGATGGTAGGTAGGGCTCTGGAGGGGATCCAGTTTTGGCAGTCATGCTTTCAGGCAGATCAGGAATGTGATTCAGGAGTATATTACCTCATACAAGGCTACCACATAACATTATCACTCTCTACAGCTACCTGAAAGGAACTTATAGCCAGGGGAGGGTTGGTGTCTTCTCCCAGGGAACCACCAACAGGGCAAGAGGACACAGTCATGAGCTGTGCCAGGAAAGGTTTAGGTTGGGCATTAGAAAGAAATTCTTCACAGAAAGGGTGATTAGACATTGGAATGGGCTGCCCAAGGAGGTGATGGAGTCACCATCCCTGGAGGTGTTTAAGGAAAAACTGGATGTGGCACTCAGTGCCATGGTCTAGTTGATGTGGTGTTTGGTCACAGGTTGGACTCGATGATCTCAAAGGTCTTTTCAAACCCAGTTGATTCTGTGATATATAACAGAAGAATGTGAGCATCTTAAAAATGCAAAAGCTCCTAACGTTGCAGGACATATTTTGCATGCTCACACAGCACTGTACACTTCTTTAAGCACAGAGATGATCAGTGTCTTTAAAGCACGCAGCTACGCACTTTTAAGGACATGTGACGATCCAGCCTCAGATGAACACTAATATAAGAGGGTACAGCTTAAAATTTTCTCTCATTTCAGTCTAGAACAGTCAAGATAAATGTAGCTTTAATGAAAGTTAAGCAAAAAAACTGAAGCAGATCCGAAACTGATTCTTCACTCGCTTATGGTGAGATAAAAGCCAGGTTACTTACCTAGTAAGTTAATAACCCCATCATTGTAGCAAGCAAAAAGTTTGATGAGATCTTTAAACAGAAGCATGAATGCAGCATTTATGACACCATTTGTCAGTTCATTTGGATGAACCTACAAATAAAACATCAGTTATTTACAAAACAAGCGTCAAATGCAATCAAACATTTTGGCTTACACCAGGTATTTGGTGCTGTTATAAACAGAATCAAGTACTGAAGGTTTCATGCTAAGACACTAAACAAAAGCTTTGGTTAGCAGATGAAGCACTGCTTTCTTCACCGCTCCAAAATAATCCACTACAGCAGAGGAGTATCCACATCAACATCTTAGTCTTGTCTCCTTCACTTTGCACAAAGAAGAGGAAGGTAGAGATGCTATTAACAGTTTTAATGAAATGGACAAAAGATGTCAGTTTACAGCAGGGCTTAACAAAACTTAATAGTCTATGAGATAATGTATTTGGATTAATGATGTCAAGATCCTTTCTCACATCAACTTGGGAAGAAAATATGTGCTCATTTATTAAAAGGTCTTCCTTTTCTTAAAAATATCTCCTCTTCTGACAGCACTATCACAATTCCTATGCCATTTAAGGAATGGAAAGCACATTGTGAGACATGTACTTCTAAGCTGTTCCTCTGAGAGCTATAATGGGCTCTGCCTTCCACCTCGAAGTGCATCTTGCTGCCCACCAACAGAAGAACCAATTTCTTCAAAAACCTCTTTGAAATGTTACACTGTGCCTCCTACAACAAATGATTTCTGTTTTTATCCTTAGGTCAGATAAACAATCCTATCAGCATTCATGACATGATAAATATATCGCACACACTTCAATGAACAGTCTAGATTAAACTTTAGCCAATTTAGTTCACAGCTGAAAACCAGATGAAGATTTTGAGGAAGCCAAACAATGTACATGTGGTATTTTAATGGGCTTTTCCCTCCCCCTCAAAAGAAGTTGGTTGCCAAGAGACAAAAAACAGTGTTCAGTCTCCTTGTTTTGTCCATTTCTTCCCCCTCACTGATGCAGAAGATGAAACTCCAAGTTCCCTCTCTACAAAACCAAAAGAGGAATCTTTACATTTCATACATATGGACAAGGGCCATTCTTGGCCACAACACTTCAGTGGGACACTGAAAAGGGGTTTTTTTGCCCTCAAAAATGGATGATGAGTAAAGCATTACCTACAAGGTGAAATGTGTTCATTATAATGAATCATTTATAAGTCACTACCCAGTGTTAATGCTAGGTCAGCTTCAATACATACATCAAATTCAAGTAGTGCATCAATTTGTTCCTGTAATATTGGCATACTCTTCAGCAGCTTTTCAGGAGCCATTGTTCTCATTACACCTTCAGCTCTGCAAGAGGGAATACAGATTAGAAGCCATGCTGTTTCCTCTCTCCCTTCCCCGAAACTCATCTGCTGTCTAAAATTTATGCTTGAAGCACCTATAACTCATTTTAAACCATTTCAAAAGCACAGTCTGATTCTCCTTCTCACGTCATCATGAGAGCTGACATGAAAAATACTTCATCCAGACACCCTTCCTGACAGCAGGTGAGGAAAGGTTTTGTGTTAGAGTGATAAACACAAGAGATTGATCTCTTTATGGAAAGATGACACTGGGAGCTTAAATTACTAACTAGAAATACTGCCACAGAAGTACTTAGAGAACTGATATACTTTGTGCACAAAGTTTGTTATGAGTAACTAATGACAACTCATTGTTGACATGTCCATGGATGTGCAGCATTTCTTAAGAGTCATCCATAGTCTCACAGCAGTCTTCAAGCATGGTCATTTTTACCTCTGATTATGACAAACCTGCATGACCATCATTATGTATTGCCCTGTTCTGACTGCAGACAGGTATATATATATGCAGACTGGAAATGCATACTTACTTAGTTTATGCTATACTCTGAGGCAGCACCTTGTTCTGAGCACCAGAAATAATAGGCATAGAAAGCCTTTCCAGGAATTTACAGCAAGGCAGGAGCAGTAGGATCCCCAGCAGCCCAAACCTAACTTTATTTAACATCAAGTGTTCAAGAGCAAACTCATATGGTCCCCACTGAGGGAATGGCATCCAGCTACACAGCAAAGCTGCCACAGTAGGCCATACACTTTCTGGCTGTTTGAGAAGCAGGAGAAAGCAGCCTGGTAGGGATGCCTGCATTAACAGGTCAGAATCCCAAGCTGCAGAACACACTAGAACTGCCAGAAGGATCCTGTATGCAACTCATGATTAGCAGGAGCATCTTTAGTATGCAGTCAATTAAGCTGCACCTTCAGTGGGTGTTAAGCCACTTGCTGTGTCATCTGTGCTTCAAGAGAGAATCTAGAGCCCTTTAAAGTCCCAGTGAGGGGAGTCAGCGACCAGAAAAATGTTCTCATAAATATCAACATACTAGTCTGGGCTGGGTTAACTTTTTCTCTTTTTTACACATTTCTTTTGGGAAATAAAACCAGCAGTTTGAAATGTTATTCTGTTCAGTTTATAACTGTTTGCTCTCTTGCCTGCTAAGAACTTCAGGTGTTCACTTCAGGCTTTGTTTGCAATCAGCTATCTTTCTTAGGGAAAGTGTCTGGAGAGTAATGAAACATCCTAAACATAGTTTCAGAGTGTTTCATTCTCCAAATCCTAAACACAGTGTCACTGCAACAAAAGTTAATTATGGTCAGATTTAAATCAACCACTAAAAGCTCCCAGTTCCGCAAGGCACCTTACTTTAGTCTTCAGTATTTGCCTTACTACCCAGTATTTCCTCTCCTCTTTGGGCAATTTTTAACCAATTACAAGTACTTTAAAAACCAGGTTTTTCGTTGTAGCTACACAAAGCATATATCAACAAAGTCACTGAGAAACTAAAATGAAATGTAATGCCACAAATAAGATTTTCATGGGTCAGGCAACCTTATTAATTTACGTATCTAAACTTTGCTTACCCTTTCTTCACTCTTGCAAAGTCAAATGCCATTTGTCTGTAGGAAAATGCTTTTTCATTCAAGTATCTACTATAACGCCTTATAAAGGTGGACATGTCATAACCTGCAAAAAACAGTCACGCATTTTACATTTAATTTTCATGCTTGTTCGGAAGTTCTTTAGTAAGAGATAATATACAGCCAACAGACCCCATGATTTTGTGGCTTCTGTTACACTATGCAGCTTCACATACAGAACAGGCATCACAAGACATCTTTCAGCTTCTGAGGAAAAACCAGTACTGGTACACCAAAACAATCTACCACTGCCCTCTGCTTCCAACAGATTCATGCAATGCACCAGTGGCATGGTTCCTAGGAAAACCTGCTAGAGGTCCCTACATAGTTATGGGGTAACATTATTTGATTGCAAAAAAATTACCCCTCTATTAACAGGTCAAAATACCAATTTAGCAAAAAGTTTTTACTGAACTGGTACATGACTTCCAGGATAAAGCTCAAGTTCAGCTTAAACACTCTCTATGTTTTGTGTATGTTAGTCACTCTGACTCTTACACGGACCTTCAAAATTCCCCTTACTAGGTTTACCAGAACAAAGAAATTATGATGGAATCCACAGAGATTAGTGCCTTCCTTGGACTGTTACACCAGAAATCCTCAAGGCACATAATACTGTACAAGCCTCCTCAAACTTCAATGACCTTCAAGCCTATGATATCTGAGCAGTTAGTATTACAGCCTATCCTCCAAAGTTTCTTCCTCTAAGCCACAGAAACATTTGCAGAAGGCAACTCATCTTCCTCTTTGATTCAGGTCCCTTTTTGTTACCTTTCTAACAATCCACACCCCTCAATTTAGTCATTGACTATATTTTCCCTTAATATTTCTCATCAATAAGTATCCCTGCCGACTCAAGCAAAACATTACCAAATCTGATGCCTCATTATCTATGATACACTGTGTATTACCTATGAAACAGCAATTTAAGTTTAAAGAAAGTAGTGAAGAACACAAATGCATGCATTTAACAGAATTAATTGCTGCCAAACACCAGTGTCTTTGAGCATATATATATATACACACACATATATCATGTTTTGCTCAGATGAACACACTCTTAGTATTTGTTTAGCTTTGTTCCTGCCCTGTTACCACATCTAAAAGATGCTAAAGTTTTTTTGGTGTAACATATCTACATCGAGAGATGAAGTAATGTGGCATTGCTTTGAATTTTCCCATTGTTATAGCATTCCTGTAGTCTGCATACAATCTACAAATATTCTCTGACAGCTGAAGAATTTTACTTTCCCTCTTTTCTGGTAGAGCTACCATGAAACAAGCTTTTCCTCTGTTAATTGAGGGCACAGGAATATTCACTAAAAATTCCAGAGCGAAAAGTAGAAAAGCGGGCTTTGTAAGATTCAGAGGGAACAAGTCCTTAATTTCTGCCCAGACCTTTCTAAATTCATTACTCAAATCAAATCAAAACCAAACAGTTCTTTTGGTGCCAACAGCCCTACCATTAAGTAGTTATAGATAATGCCTAAAAAACACAGTGTCCCCACGCAACCAAATCACTATTTAAGACCGAGTAAAATCCAAAAAACTAAACGGAAAATTATCCATTTC
Source organism: Aleadryas rufinucha (assembly GCA_013397815.1). Lineage (NCBI taxonomy): Eukaryota > Metazoa > Chordata > Aves > Passeriformes > Aleadryas > Aleadryas rufinucha. Next base: position 67,119 of record VZTH01007006.1, on the reverse strand, counting down.
AACTTTTAACACTCATAAGAGTTAAGGAGATAGCTGACCCTGCCCAGATTTCAACCAGCACTTGAAGGATTTGTACAATTTCACCTTTTGAGTAAAAATATTGCAGGAGGTGAGAAATATTGCTCTGAATTTGTTCAGCAGTTCACTTGTGCTCCTGTATTTATTAAGTACTTATAAAAAGACTTCAGTATCACATTTTTACATTATTTACATCTTATGAATGAAGGAGCAAATTAACAATAATATCTTATTTAAAATCTTGTTAAGATTATAGACATAAGTAGGCTTACCATGAGATCCACTTTTGTCCAGAAAATTGCTGAGATTGAACAATGTGTTTCTAGATGCCAGGTACTGAATAAATCTCTGCAACACAAAGTCATTTTTCTTATCACAGGCTGTAGCTGAAGGCTTTTTACCTTCTAGCAGCATGATTACCAGTCTACTTGCAACACACAACATGAAACCACTGATTTTTGTCTTAGCCTGCAATACTTTCCTCAAAGCTTTTTTTGTCCATTCAGATAAACTACTTTTATTCAGAATCTCTAGTAAATATTCTACTGTATATATAAAAAATAGATGATGTGCAAAATACAAAATATATTGCAAAAGGAGCAATAAAAATGTTTAATGCTCAGGGATTTGAGGGCGCACAAATTTATCTGCTTACAAAGTACATATCCAGGCTAGTCCCAGGCTTCTTAATCCAGCAGCCCTCTGTTTCAGCCAAGCTAAGGGCCTGTTTTAACAACAAGCAAGGGCCCCCCATCAAATACAGGGACTAACAGCCTGAAACAGTTAGAGAAATCAGATAAGAATATCGACCAAAACTTGGAATGGAAAAATAGGAGTAAAAATTTACACTGTGGGAAGTTCATTGCATGAAAACACTTTATATACAGCAGGGAAGAATTGTTTCACAGCCATACTGAAGTTGTTTCACAGTCATACTGAAATTCTTTAAATAGGCTGTCTCTTTTTATGCAAACATACATGCCTCTTCAGGTCAATGAAAAGCAAGGATAAGGAGAACTTGATCCAAAAGGCTATCAAGTTGAATTTACACCTCTAGAAAGATTTTAACATTCAGGCAGAGAAAGCAACTATTTGGATGGCAGTATACATGTGCCAGAACATCAACTTCGACCTTAGTCAAAAAATCCCAGGTAGTGTTTAATCCTGTGTAGCTCTGTTTTCACATTCAGTGCATAAATTGTCAGCATCCTGGCACAGGCTGAGTCTTGGTCTTACGTTATGGTTTTATAAATGGAGAGACAGATAAAAAGTCCAGCTCTGTTGTTAAAGGTAAGTTTTCTCTTCATCAAGAATCATTCTTGCCCTTTGTTCTCAGGTCCTTACTGGTTCAGACAAGATGCCTCTTCACTACTAACACTTTTGGCTTGGAGTGTGTTCAGTGCCAATGTGGCCTTGAGAGAGCTGTTAACACGTACCTCATTGCCATGGACCATTAGATGATGTGTGGTGACTAAGGCTTTGAATACGACCACCCAGCTACTGTTCGTAGCTCGCTCAAAAAGCGTATCAGCCATCTGAGGGATATTCACGTTTGTTTCATTAGTTGCTTGGATCAAGTCTGTAGGAGAGAGAAAAGGAAGGCATTAGGTGCTACAAATAAAAAGTTTGCAGCATGGCCCAGTTCTCAGCCCACCAGGCTGCAGGCCATGGTTTTGACAAACAGGAAGTTCAGTGCTTACATACCACATTTTAAAAAAAGAAACAACAACAACAACAACAACAAAACGAAACAACAACAACAACAACAAAACAAAAACAAAAAAAAAACCAAAAACCAAACTGATATTATATTAATACATGCTGACAGCAACAGTGGTCTAATTCTTTCATCCAACAATAATAGTTTTCCAACAATTCTGTCCCGAGCTATAACCAAACATTTCTCCATCTTTATCCCAGATGAAGTTAGGGTGCTCAACATCATATGACTTTACTGCTTGCACGTTTCTAAGTTAATTGTCACAGTTCATTACCTCTGGTTCAGAGGAATAAGTACTGCTGAATTCTTCACTTACAGGTAACATGTCAAGCACACTGAACCCAGTCACATCAGCAAAAAGAGGTATCACCAGAAACAGATACTCTTGTCATCCCAGAGGAAGTTTTAAGCAGCAAGCTCCAGCACACCTCCCAGAGTTTCTACAGACCCAGAAAGCACAAGAGTGCATTCAGGCATGCATTCAGACCTCTTCAACAGCGAGAAAGAGCACCAGGAACGACATTAGTTTATACTGATGCAACTGCATCTTACATAGAAGAAAGAAGGCACTAGACTGTCTTAGGGAACAACAATAACATACAGCTTGGTGTCCTGTACATTAAGATGACGTAGACTTGCACAAAGAGTGCATGAAATTAAATCATAAACAGTAGGACAGCAAGCTTTCCACCATCCTCTATATCCCACATCTGCTGATAGGATCTGATTTACTACATCACCTGTTATCTACCGACTCCAGTTAGGCAGCCAGCAATTACCTTCTACAAGCTATCACCTATTTCTGAGACACAGCTGGAAACCGCATACTGCAACTGCATGACCAAAACCCGTGTGATGCCAGACACAGCCCTAGCAAGACTTGAGGAGACAACTTTATGCAACACAAAGAGCACCAAACACAGATCTAATTGTAGGGCTGAGGCTTAAAGGTTGAAGATCTAAGCAGAAAAAATTTAAAAGTTTAACTACTAGACTAAGCATTATCTGAAATGAAAATACTCATCTTTTACTTTCCCTCAGAGGAATCATGGTTAATGATTTCTTCCCCACCCCCAGACTAGAAATTTTCCTCCAACTGTTCAAGTCATTCAGTGATGACAGATATTCTACCTCAAAAGCAGACAGGGTATTTTGTGACTGATCCCTGCACACCTAAACTATGGGAGTCTACAGGAGGAGTTCAATTCACTGGGACAGTAGGGTCACCACTTTGCAGACTTCCTCTCCCTCCCCTACATAATCCCATGCAATGGAGAGCATTAATGCTGCCAAGAGTGGAAAGTCAAGGCTTAACACTAAACTACTGATTCTGCCTTTGCAGGACAGGAGAAGTCCAGATGACAAGTCTGCCTAAACAGATCGATGAGTCACATCAGATATGGAGACCCACCCGGTGTGTACAGAAACCCACACTGCTGTACCAGAAGCATTCAAAAGTTCAGGTTTTGTTTGATTTATTTGGGTCTTTTTAAAATTCCTAGTACGTAATCTTTACAGGGTTTTTTCCTTCTATTGCAGAGACTTATTTAAGATCCAAGAAATCTCTAGCTCAGAGTCACAAGCTTGGGAAAACCACAGTGCTTGCTTGCTCATGAAATTATCTATTGGATGGGCATAAAAGCTGCAAGTTGCCTTCAGTTTCAGGCCAGGGAAATGATTTTCTCGGATGAGGCAGGAGACAAAAATTATGTGATCTGTTCGCTAAGTTTGAATTGAAGATGTTTGTTGTCATGGCATTTTGTTGTCTTGGTTATGGATGTTGGGTTTGAATTTTTTTGCAGAACACCTTCTGAAATGTGTTTATTTCTATAACCTCAGCAATACTGCCCTTGAAGGAGGCAGTTCTGCAGACAAAGTATTATAGTAGTAAAGCCATGCTATTGAATGACAGCAGTTCAAGATCACAGTGCTCCAGGAATTCTCCTTGATCTTGTTGTACACACAGGCCAATGATCTTTTATTCTGTACTGCTGATTAATGCATTACAGAAGACAGTGGTTTGTAAAAGCCTAGAAGCAAGTCACAAGTGGCTTGCTCACTGTTTACCCCACTCAGAGATTTTACTGCAGGTGACAGCATTTAATATAAGGAAATGCATTAAATTTGTAAGCTTTCCATCTTGGGCTTCAGTATGTAGATTTCTGTGAAAGAGGGACACTATAAATTGTGTATTCCATCGGTGCACTTTAGGTAATGAAACCTCAGAGGAGTCCACCCACAGAAATGCTGGCAATGGAGGCAACAAGGCACCGCTATATGATGCCACAGCACTGCTTCTGAAATCACTCAGTCATTTCTGTCTCCTCTCCAAACTGCTGGAGGGTACAGCATCTCAGTCTGCAGCTCTGAATGTTTTAGGACATGAGTAATTATAGTGTGCAAAATAGAGAGGCATGATTAAAATTAAGTCTACTACTTTCAGTGCACAGAAAAGAATTAAACCATGCATGAAGATGTCACTTGTCATCTGAGGCCAGAAAAAGGAGATTGGGGGTGGGGGAATAATTCTTGCAGAGCTGTTTCCCATTTAGTCACACCACAAAGATAAGGTATTTAAATTTCCTGGGTTTCTTTCCCCAGTACCACAGAGTCTCAGTTTAACCAGCAACCATCAGCATCTGGAGTGAGGCACCAGTACAGCTAACTTTAACAAACTGAGCAGCAGAGTTTGGTGGCTAAGCTAAATTTTAAAGAGCTAGAAAAATTAATTTGACTTTAATGTGGTAAAGAAGAACAGATACAATGAAAAAAAAACCCATACAGGAAAAAAGTCAAGAAACTACATTTTCAAAATATACACATTCAGATATTTACTGGTTGGACAGTTTACAAAGAGACAATAAAGCTTAGTCTTCCAAGGAAGTCACAGGTATATTTGTTAATACAAAATAGGCAACATTAAGAAGTAACAGATGAAGAACAACCCAAGAGAAGCCATATGAAGCAATCTTACAAAGTTGATTCCATTTGGGGCACACACAAGTAGGGCAAACAAGGATTAAAGGTACCTTCCTGAAGAAGTTTCTGCTACTGCAGGCATCCAGCACACTGACAGCTAATCCCCAAACCCAGACACTGAGCTCAAATACAAATTCCAAGCACAGTAAGAAATCAGGAATCATACTGCAGTAGCAGCAAGTGCCTTTACCACAACTTTCACAGAAGTGAAGTAATTGGAGAATGAAGACCTATATGTGCTTTATTTGAATCCATTTGTTTACTGTGGGACTAAATTACAATTACCAAATCACAATACTTGATTTCTCCTGTTTCCTCTCTTCATATTTTCATAGCTGTTATTTGAAAAACTTCTTCAATTAAAGATACCTTTTAAAGTTAAAATTTTACTTCAATATACCTTTTCTAGTTAAGCTTTGAGATGAAAAATCAATGCACATAGAAGAAATAAATGGTTGCCAATTCTCTGACACCATAACTTAAATCTGAACAACAGTCTTTAAGCTCCTGGACAGGCCAATTTTTTCACCCAGACTTAAGACAACTGCAACTTTACCATACTCTAGGTTTACTTCTCTTCCCTAATTAAGACCTCCATTAATAAAACGACAAACCTGCCAAATAGAGTAAGAATGGTAAAATGTTCACTGAGGCAGACTGAAGTTAGTTAAGAGACCTTAGCTCTCTCTTCATGACATTTGAAGAGCGCACTAAAAGATGGGACTAGCTTTAGTGTTTGTTAAGCTCATAAGGTAAAAAAAGGGGAACAGTAAGAATGTTTCAAAGGTTTCAGAATTTCAGACTCTTTTGGTCTTATTAAAAACTAGTTTCTAGCTTTTTTTTTTTTTAAATGAGAGAGATTATACAATACTTTAAAGAATCTCTCTTAGTCCTTTGCCTTTCCAGATTGTATTCTGGATTTGGGCAGTGTTTTTTCCTGTTTTGTTTTGGCCTTTTTTTCCCCCCAATTCTTTAATAAACAAACCTGGGATTTCCCAGTTCATGATTAATTATTCACAATTTACATTTCAGTATGCAGAGAAACAGCAGCACAGCACAAGACCTCTCTGCTCAGAGGAATATCGGTGCCAGCTTAAGAGCAGCTGTCATTCCAGACTGAATTAACACACAAGCTGCCTCAGCATCTGAGCTGTGTCATACATTCAGCTCCCAAACTTTGTCAAATCACTTCAGCAGTAATCCCCTTACAGACCTTCCTCGCTATTACTCAACTGCTACGAATAGTCTTCAGGAGGTTTTTTTCTTGCTTATAATTATATAAATAATGCCTTGAAACTATTGAAAAGGAAACGTAGGATTGTTCCAAATCCAGGCTAGCCAAGAAAAAAAGTAGCTCAGAGTAAGAGTTTACAAGCCTCAACCAAGGAAGCTGGAATAGGAATAGGCAAGTAAGAGTAGAGTCCCCTCCTCTAAGACAGAACTGTATTAGGAAGCTACTACAGCATTGTGCTAACCAATGCAAGAGCTGAACTTCCACGTCTACAGAAACCCGACCACAAAACAGTACTGGAAAGCAGAACAAAGTTACCAGTTTCTGCTTCTACAGTAATTGCTCATAAGAACATTAGATAATCTGAATATTGTTGGCTTTGACTATCAGGCAATTCCATGGAAAAGAGTTTGGAATTCATTTCTGAGGTTATAATTTATCATTTATTCTTTTCACTTCCGGCTTGCCCTGTCTACACAAACACACATCTTGATCTGGCTTGTAACAATCACCCCAAGCAGAACAGCAGTCCATGCTGTCCCCTCCTTCCTCCCCAAAAGTCTGCCTCAAGGGTTGCTGTATCTCACCTTGATCTCAGCAAGCTTACCCTTTATCAAAGTCCAGCATCTTTCAGATATTGCCTCGGAACCTCCATGCCTACACCAACTCAACAAACCTAAACACCATCTTCCACTGAGCACGTGCTCTCCAGGTACTATAGACTCCCAATAATGCAGCTGTAGCCCTCAGGATACTGCTACCTCCTCTCTCCAGCCTTACTTCAAAGACCTCCTTCCAAAATGTATCTCAGACTCTTGTGAGGACAAATACTTGCTGCAGATCTTGAAGTTTGAGAGGTCACAACAACCAGTCTTTGAACCACACAACAGCACCCCACATGAAGACATGCTTTTATATACAATTTCTTCCTCTCTGCCTACTCACAGGCATACTGTGGTACCCAAAGTATTAACTGTTTTGCAGAGCCTATCAATCACATGAAGGGTCTGCAGAAAGACAGGGAAAATGACTGAGTACTAGTAAATTTCTCTTGAAGCATCCTTCAATTTCTCAGCCTGAGAGTTTAATTAGCCTTAGAATCATCCTATTATCTCAGTACTCCTTTTTAAATACAACAGTGCACCACCTCCTATACTATCAAATACCTATTTTGAAACAAAGTTAAAAATCTACTGCCCATACACATCGCTGGATTTTATTTCAACATACTTTCATATGGTTTGCACCCCTCCTTAACCAACATATCAGGCAAAGTATTTGGCTTTAAGTCATCTGCAAAAATCACCCTAGCTCATTAGCAGTGTTACCTCGGTTATGCAGCACTTGTGTTCCTTTTGGTCCTTAATTATTTATATGTATGGCTTTTCCTCCTGAGAGGTTCAGGTTCAGGTTCAGCTCTCTTGGAAACAGGAAATAAAAGCCAACCATCAGATGGTCTTCTACTGGATCTAAAAGGGTGCAACCACAGCAGCTGTCTCTCTAAGTACTTAATAATGAGAGGAAAGTGTGATTACACTGTGTTAAAAAAAATAGATCTTGCTTTAAGCAATTCCTTCAAGTTTCGTGAACTATGAATATTCTTTACACAAAAGAAAAGTTCCCAGAACTTAAGAGCTCCACTGCCTCCGGGGAAGAACAATGTACATTACCTTTAATGTTTACATTGGCGTTCTCTCAAGGAGAGTAGTACAACTAAAAGGAGACATTCAGGCCAGTTGCAGGAGCTCAGTTTTAAGGAGTAGTCATTGAGGTTTTAAGTATAGTCTTTAAGACTGCTAATTAATTAGCAATTAATATATTTTATTAACGAAGTCTGAGACCTTGCTGACACCTGTGACCCAACCAGTCAGAAGAATAAAAGTTTCATTTTTACTCAGGAATTACATATCTAGAATAACAGCAGACAGGCTACACAAAATTTCTACTACAAACATACTATGGAAAGCACCTTTTTAGCCTCACACATATGAAGCAAGAACACTTAACAAATGGGAAAAGGCCTCATGGTCCAAGAATTCTGCCTGCTTTCCTCCCAGCTACAGCTACCACAGCTTTTTTAAGCATCTTCACTATTAGGAAACGTATTAGTTATTAAGCATGGAATCTTTTCCCTGTCCAAAGTCACAAGAAGCTCAGTCTTGAACCTCATTTGTACAGAATTCACTCACTTTGAAAACCAGAGTGTCTGTCTCAGGCAATAAAACAAGTTCAGCAAAGTAGAGGAAAGATGAGAAATCACAGCTTTAATGATCTTTTCCTCTCACCCACAGAACCCACTTCCAACCCTCCTTCCACACAAATCCTGTTCCACAACCAGCTCAACAGGAACACGCATTTTTCTGCTCAAATACAAGGATTAAGCACTTCTGCTCAAGTTGATATGAAACACCAAGTAATTCTGGAGCTAAATGTGCCACTTCTCTATTTTATTGATATACTGAAAGTAAGAGATGAGCCACAAATTATCATTGCACTACCTTTCTTGCATAGCCCTTAATAGTTCAAGATATGCAAAATTCCTTTTGCATTTGGTGGACACCAACCAATGGTTATAAGGTTAAAATAACAGCAATTGTCTTGGAGAAATGTTATTTCCCATCCTATTGTAATATGGCATCTTAGATGCCAAACTCTAGGGGGAGGAGACATGGAAAAAGCCCTGCCAACATTACAAATAGCTTTTGACCAATAACTTTGTATGAAAAGGAACATTCATCCTGCATGGCAAATCTCAGACGTCATTCTACAAGACATTTCCTTCAACACTTCAAACCTGGAAGCCTTAAACAAAACACACATTAATTTAGAGACGAAACTGCAACCACCAGCCAATCTTCTGCCAAGCCTTCAAAGCATTTATTCAATTTCCTCTAAGGGAACTGTTCTCTCCATCCATGCAAGCATTAAAGTGACAGTTCTCTTGCATCCTAGCTCTTGCTGCAAACAACAAAGCAATTTTAAAGGCATTATAGAGTTGCAAGACTGTTGCTTAGAAGGATAACAGTCAATAAATCTAATTAAATGACTACTGTCAATTGCATACTGACATTAGGCACATCCACAGCCTGATACCAGGATTCCAGCTGTGGCCTATGATTATCCTTCCATGAAAGTGACCAACCCCTAACATTACCTGTTGGCTGTATCAATTCATAACTCTTATCACTTGGGTGCTCGCTGGAATATCAGTAACAGGATCAACCGCAGCTTTTAGCTGGAGAGCACAGCTACACTAGAAACAGAAGGATTTCATGTTTGCCACAGTAGCACTGGGCCATTTACTGTAATCTCTGCATTTTCTAATCAGCCTTTACATGCCAGGCTGATCTCACACTCCAAACACATCTGGCACAAAGTGGTAATCAACTGAGGCGTGGTACCTGAGCTCTTTCAGTTGCCACGCTGCGATCTGAGCAGAATTCTACACCCAAATTATCTCCTTTCCTCAGAAGACCATTTGTTTTTAATAAACTTGTAGAAATGAAACCATCACTAGCCTATCGACTCTGCCCAGAACAGCTGTAAACCACTAAAAAGCTGAATGAGACTGAAAATATATTACAAGAAGCCTGATGTTCCAGCTCCAATACTTAGCTGTTACATGTTGGGAATACTTTAACAAAACAAAAAAAAACCCAGGTGGGGATGAGACAACGTGCAAGCAACTTCAGTGACATGGTAATTAGCTACAGCCTTTATGCTAGAAAGAGATCAGTTGAGTAGGCAGCCTCAGAAGATGACACATCTGACTCAACATCCAGACCATGGTCCATGCTTTTCCTACTCCCTCAGCAGGATTATTCTCAGAGTCCAGTTTCTTCATCAGTGGATGCCACATAATGACACAACCTGAAATTCTTAACCAGGAATGAAATGACCACAACCAAGCAGGCAGCCCTGTTGGAAACAGGAACATATCTGTAGGAAAAAGAAACCAAGTGTAATGCAAACCTCTGCACAAGCCAGTGCAACAGCATGACCTCCTGGAAGCGCACTGAAGCAGCTCCAACTAAGCAGCAAGTACTTTCTAACATGGTTGCTATCATTTCAATCCATTGTCTTGTATCCATGGTATCTACCATAAAGCAGAAGAGTTCCTAAAACCAGATGGCTGCCTCATATGTGAATGTTGTGCCTTAAAACAGTCATTTTAACAAAATGACTGATATCCTTCACAGTTAAAAAAAAGGTAAAATATGAAACTGTGCAATTCCTTTATGTCCACTTCCTTGTACTACATCAGTGAAACAATAATCCTTTGCTTCTGCCACACAGGTGAGTTTAAGTCTCAAAAATTTTGAAAAAACTAAATTCTACTTCCAATAGACTTGACTCTTCAACATGAGCTGGCAGCCTTTCACATACTGCAGATTTCCTGATGTTGCAAAAAAAAAAAATCTGTTAAATTCAATGGAACATCCACCTGAGAGATAGAAGATACAGTGAGTACTACTAACATTTAAAAAAACCTGACAGTACTAAGTTGCTATCAGCAGTTTGAAGTCACCAATGCCTCCAGACGATGCCTTTGCCACTGGAGGTAGAAGTCTCCTATCAAGCTATTGATGAGTGAGGAAACTGGAATCCATCACACAGGCTCACATCCAAGCAGTGAAGCTTTTCACAGAGTCAGATCCCTAGACTGGAACATCCAGAAGTGTCAATTTAATTCCTAAGCATGATATAGAGCATGATATTTGAAAGGTAGTTTCTCATAATACTGTCTAAGCAATTTCCAGCTTTTGGATGAACAAGAAGCAGCTCTTTAAACTCACGTATTACAAACATAGCAAACCTTGCCTGTTAACAGTCTTGCCATTCACAAACAAAAAAGCAATCTGAAGTTTAAATCAACTTAGCAAAACCAGAAAAACTCTAATGTAGAGTCTTTCATAGTCATTTCATAGAATGAAAGGTCAGATCAGGAAGTCACAGACAAGGCTCACATAGGAAAATACCACTGTTTCACTTGCCCACAACAAAACATCACTTATGATAAAATGTGCATGTTTTCAAAACACTGGCACACTACATATGCTGAGTTCCTTCTGGCTTGCTGTCCCTTAACAGAATGTACATCTTCCTACAAATACATTTAGATGAAGCTATAAAACTTAAATTAAGAGCTACAGACACAATAAACATACTTTGGATTCCAGAGTTACGCAACAGGATCCAAACCCAAGTCTCCATTTGAAAAGGTTGAATTTGAAAACTTCAGGGTTGCTAAAGGACTGATGGAATGATAGGTTAAAGTTTTCATCTATATTTGACCTGTATGTAATGAGAAACAGCAGCCTTCAGAGGCAGGAAACAGGCCAGCTGGCTTGCTCCTTTCACACAGGCCCTGCACTCCCTGAAGGGAGAAGTGCAAGGAAGAGTCCTGCTAAAAACAGTTTGAACTCCCACTGAAGTGCATCCAAGTTGGCTCTTCAATAATGTTAAAGACGTGCACCCTCCTAGTGCCATCCTGCACTGTGGCAGGATCACCATCACTGCCTTCTTCTGAGGACCTTCCTCTACACTTGTAAACCTCCAGACATTTAAACAATGTGGGCGACAAGTCGGCATGTTTTATTAATGCTTCGAGCAGCCATGTCTTTCTCTCACTTCTGTGGAGGACCATTTTGGAACATTCTGTAAACTATCAGAGTGATTTAAGATATATAACAAAACTATGCCAGAGGCACCAGGAGCCTGCCAGGCTCTGCAGGCTAACCCCTGACCATCTGCTATGGAAGCACCCACTGCCATTGTGTCATCAGCGCTCGTGCCAAGCCAAGAGTCAGTTTGAAGTGATGCACTGTACTGTCAGTAGTCAAGCTACAGTCTTGTATCACTTCTTAGGACAGAAAAGTTAAAGACACTTTCTTGACAAGACATGTCCTTTGTCCTTTAATTGTATGGTAGAACAATCTTAGCTCAAGCAGACACCAAACTCTCTAATCTACCCTTACCAGTGTTTTGCATCTCAGCCATAACCTAGTCTCCTAAACACTTAGAAACAATGAGCAAAGAACACTGTTATCTTTTTCACTCCTTCTTTGAGTCAGTAAAGCAACCTTGTCAAAGAATATGGTTCAACTGTTTTGTTAGAGCTCGGTGGTCCAATTGCAACACAGGAGTTCCTGCCAATTTGCTTTTTACCTGAGGTAATTTTGCATATTGGCTTACGACCAAAAGGAGTTGATTGCCACAAGTCAGACCCAAGCTGCAGACAGGTCCTGTCAGCAACCTGCAGTTCTCAGCACACATGAGAGGCAGGGTTTGGTGGTCTTCAAGCATGATCACATCTATCTACTCACAAAATCTCCTCTACAAAAAACATTGTAACACATTTGAGTTTTATCAATAGCTAGAAAAAACAGACTCTAGGAAATGCAACTGACTGACATGCTGCCTCAGCTCAGACGGCCAGAGTAAAAATTACATAAACACACAACATTAGCATAACATCAGGACCTTTTAGCATCCAATCCCTTTCATTAAACTAAGTTAAGATACAGGTATAATCTACAACAAAGCATGAGATCACATTATCCTGGGCAGAAAAGACAAACAAAGATATTTAGATGCAGCTGGTCCAGAAGTAAGTGGCAATATTGTGCGCTGTCATTTCCTGTGCCTACAACTAAGCTGTGAGCCTCAGATGCCCAGTGAATGCCCCATTTGCCAGCAGCCTAGAAAATAGTGTTCTAGTATGCCACCTATATTCATTTCAAGGCTGATGTCCAGTATCACTTGTGATGCTAGTGCAGATGGATAGTATAGTATATTCCCTCTCTTAGTGAACTACAACTCTCAACTGCTACAGTAAATGTGTTTCACAACCTAAAGAGAAGACTTTATGAGCACAAGCAAAACAAGTTTTGTATTGATTTTGAGTATTTTCAGCCAGCTCTGAAGTAAACACGATCAAAAAAGCAATATTAAAAGGATTAAAAACTGTTTTAAGGGTCTAGCATATGGTTTGCAAGATTCCAGAAAAAGCAGACCTTACCACACTCTGCAAAGTGACAAGCTAGCCTGTGCCAAGTATTCCAATTGCCTTCCAGCAGTTGCCAACATCTGGTTTATTCAGGTTAATTTAAGCCACCAGCTCTCATCCAAGCAAAATTTTGGACAGAAGGAAAACCAAGCATCCAAGCTGAATCTGATGGGGTGGGATACTCTAGTATCAGCTTACCAGTGAGGCTTCACACTGCAATCTTGCTGATACTGCTGACTCAGAGGAACAAAAGCACTGCTGCAAACCCTGCACTACAGATCACTGCCTGCAAGGCTACCAGGAAGGCTTCTTCTATCATCTCATTTAGTCCGAGTTCAGGGTTCAGTCCTGTGCCAGATGACCCATCCTGTTCTTTATATGTCCTGCTCGGAGATTCAGACCCTGATTTCCTGGCTTGCTTTACTCCTTGCTTTTTAGTTTTTACGGTATTTGAAACCCCCCTCTCCAAACCAGCCAGAATACTGTTCTTAAATCTGCATGCCATGTGTTGAAGCTTGGAGATTCAAGGTTTATCACTCACTGGTGAGACTCCTGTACTTACCCTAGGCACACAACAGAAATTGTGCTTTTCCACCCTTACCAGCGTCCTGATCTGTGCTCCAAAAAAGGAACAGGGCACGGTAACCAAAGGATACTGTTTGGTACTGTTTGGACTCACCTTTAGGCTACAGTAAGGCCAACGGAAGGGATATAATGTCATCACTCCACCCATAATTTTTCCCCATCCTCAGAAATACTGGAGCCAGCTCCTTCAGCAATACTGTATGTCCACAGCCGACTGAGGAAGGTCTAGCCCTTTCTTTTCTTTGGTGGCAGGGAGTGAACTCAATGCACATGGCAAGGTTTTGGTAGCACTGGGAAATGCTACAGCTGTGACTTCTGAGAACAGGGGTCTCTTCCACAGGTTGCAGAGGATATCTGCTCCAGCATCATGGAGCGCATCCTGTACCTCCTGCTCCACCTCTAACCTTGGTGTTCCCTCTGCCATTTCCTTTTCCCACTTCCTCTGTCTGTCCAGTATTTTCTGCTTTTTTGTAGGTTTGTTTTCCTTGAGGTGCCACAAACTTGGTGGATGGGCTCAGCTGGGTATTGCAGCAGATCCACCGTGGAGCTGGCTGTGTCTGGCACAGAGCAGGTCCTGCTCTCTTCTCACAGAGGCCAACCCTGCAGCCAACAGCTTGTCATGGACACCCAGCACTGGGGGAAGGCAAGCAGGGCAGGAAGAGCAAAGTGGTCTCAAGAATCTTGAGCAGCAGTAGAAAAACACTAGAAGCAGTGTGCCTCTACTATACTGCCATTTCTTAAAGTGAGAACTGTGAAAGCTGGGCATTCTCCTCTTTGGCTACTCATTTTCTCAATCCAGCAAGGAGCAGAGAAAATGAGTAGCCTTCAAAATGCTTTATGCCCTTCAAAATTATGCTGTCATCTACTTTTAAGCACTTCAGAGGATCTTTCACATGGCAGAGACACAGAAGCATGGACTGACCACACCTACTGAGCATTTTCCTGGAGACTTCACAGAATTCCTCACTAGTGTGACAGGCCCACGTAAGGCATGCACAGAAGATAAAGGTTTTAAGAATGAGGCTGGGAAATCTGAGACATAGATGAAATCAACACACAGAAAATCAACCAAAACACAGAAAATCAATCAAATCTGCAGATTTTTGTTGTTGCCATTTAGAAGATGTTCAACTGCTGCCACCCAAGATCTAAGGGAATAACACTATGAGATTATTATGAAACACACTCAACTACTAAATAGAAGTGATTAAAACCATGCTCTGGTCACTGTCATCCTGACCATCTCATAAATAGCTACTCCATCAGCAAGGTCTACAATTGAAGTCAGTACAACAGAAAAACCTGACTTGTCCCAGAATTTGTCATCCATGACCTTGACAAAGCATGTTTAACAGAAGGATCTTGCTTACTATTGAAAGAGACTAAGAATACCTGCCCTCAGGACTAGTCAATCTTTATCAAGTTACACCGCTTAGATGAAAAAAGTTTAATATTACAGTGTCTACTCACTTTTCTGTTCCCTCATCTTCCCTCTTCCTTTCCTTAGGCATTGCACCATAAGACAACTTGCACATAGAGCAGTTGAAATCCACAGGATCAAGTGATCCTGCCCATATTTCAACATTTGGATCTTAATATGAATTCAAACTTCGACCCTGATTCAAACATATTTTGAAAAATCAGCTGAGTCTTAGCTTGATTAAAAGGGCAGTCTTCTCTTGGTATTACACGTGCCTTAAAAACAGTATGGGGCTGGGGGGCAATTGAAAGTTAATGCCACTTAAATACTCAAGAACAACTAGTCTAAAAAGCCTTCTTATTACCTCCCCTTACCCATGACACACATTTCTGCTCCTATTCAGAGATCTACATGCCTCCAAACGAAGTGTGTCTTCAATACCCTTTTGGCAAAGGACATGGTAGAAGCCCACAGAAACAGCCATTCAACATAAAAAGTGATGATGAGTCCTTACACACAACAAATGTGCTAATCCAACATCCAATAAAGAATAAAAGAAAATAACTGCTTGCTTGGATTTTTTTTTTCAGGTGTGAGAGCAATTCATTGGGGTGACAGAGGAGTTCACATTATAAAATCCACACCAGCTATGACAACAAAAGCCAGGACAGATTATTCCAGCTGATCTTCAATGATAACATTTAAACAAAGTCAGTTCTCTCACACATAGAAACTGTGACAAACTACTGCAATACAAGATACAATGAGACTTAAAAGCAGTTTCATTAGTAAAGTGTGAAGGATTATGCCCAGTGTGTGCAGGGACTCCGTTCTTGAAGATACTCCCCGAGCCGTAAAGACCGAGTGTCACCTGGACTGCAGAGCAATGCAGTACATCTGCACTGCTCCCGCTAGGAGAGGGCCACAAGTGCCAACACACTTGGAACAGTCCCCAAGTCACTTCAGCAGCAAAATACTTCTGAAATATACACATCCTAGTTAACCCTAAAGTTATCTTTTAACCCACTGAGTCAACAGACACTGAAGTCTAGGGACTCAAGGTAGTTCCACTGACCCCCACCTTTCCCAAAAAACAGAGACAGATATTCCTCAGGAATAAGGTAAAGGTTTCTAAGGCTAACCTGTGGGACCTAGCAACTTCATTTTTACAAGCCTAGGCAAAAAAGTTTGATGCATTTCTTTTGGTCAACAGACACTTCTATTTCAACACTGAAGACCACAGTGATTCAAACTTATTAGGTCAGCCCCAGAGATTGCGGAAGAAAGGTAGAACACTGCAGGAAAGAAGTGTCTGTATAAACAAAATACTGACACCACCCTGCAGTTCAGTTACCACCATGGATTAAACTACAAACTTCTTTTTAGAGCCTCTGCTTGCCAGGTACATGCAAATATACAAAATTAAACTTGGGAGGAAAATAAGTTACAGCAGATACACAGGTCATCTCCACAGCCACAGAAAATCAAATCCTGATCTTCATCTGCTTTGTTTCTACTTTTCACAAACATCTCACAGCTCTTGATCAGACTTCTGGGAAGGTCTTCTACCTTATGAGAATTATTTTGAAGAAGTAAGGAGACACATGTGGTCTTTTCAGAATACACATTGCAGAACTTCCTCCTGCTGCAAAGCAATTCATTCAGCAAAATAAGTCAAGGAAAATCCCAGCCATTTATATCATTTTCACAAACAGGAACTTGTTACAACCACCTGCAGATGCAACAACCTCACTAGTTTTCAATTCACTTCCCTAAATGAAAACTTGAAGGTCTGTTTCTGAGTGAGATCCTATAAAAAGAGCTGAGTTGAGATCTACCTGCTTTTCCCTCATCTATCATGTGTTTTCACACCTGGAAGTCATGTTATTTCCCCTCTCCAAAAGCACCTCCCTGTTGATACCATCAGAGTCATTCCCACTGGAAGCTGGAAGCAGTCTTGTCCCACACAATTAAACCCTCCGTGAAGCCTTAACACATCTTTCAGAACAATTCTAAGAATCAAACTCCTATGCTGTGCACAAGGATTGCCTTCCCACTTGAATTATCCGTTTACACATGCTTAATGTAGCCCATATGCCTCATTCACACACTCTGCAATGGCCCTTCTCACTGCATCAAAGTAAAGTTGCTAATTCCCCACTTATTCACGGGAATAATAATTTAGCTAACAAATACTGGTTAGCTGAGGGATAGGAATCCATATCACTGAGGTGATTTTAAGACAACTTTTGGATGACAACAATTTTGTAAGTCCAAAACGGTCAGAGCTCAACTGTCCCAAGCCATCAGAGTATCCTAGCTTTACATTCCTCACCCCCCCACAGGGACTTGAGAAGCTCATTTAATGCCATCTGGCACTTCTTTCAGCAGTCGCTGAAAATTCACTAGTAGGAGATCTGGAGTTCAAGAAAATGGTACATCCTGTTAATGAGCATATGACAGCAACCTAATGATACTTTAGTACTTCTTTACACGACAAGCCTGTCCAGCACCCAGAGCCCATGCCAAAGGACAGCAGCACCTATGTTATGGTCTGTATTTAAAAGCTACAGCAAGTATAGAAAACCACACAAAAGTAAACACTTAGCAGCTCACCTTTTCAACACTGAAGACGTTAACTCTGTTCTTTTCTCCCTTCCTCACACACCACCTCTCACCTTGTCACCTATAATCTCCCTATAACCCTCTGGAATTAGTATCTTCGGCAGAAAACATATGAGGATAGGCATCATTGTGTCCTATCCTTACAGGACTACCAAACCCATGTTAAATAGTTGATCTCTCAATTTCACTTACAAAGTTGTTAAGTAGGGCAGTGGGAGAGAGGCTGCGTGACTTGACACCTGGCCCCTAAGACACTAAATAAAATTACGGAGTTCCCTAAGGACACAGAACCCCAACATCAATACCAGAATTACAGCTCTTCATAAAGCATCACTCCAACCATCACTCTCTGTGATGAACCTGAATTTTTAATCATCTAAATCCTTCACACCTTGACATAAAACTTACTGTAAGGCACTGGGAAGTTTTTACCTTTCATTCTTCATATCTCCAAATGCTACTAATCCAACCTGAAATGCACCCAGCTGGTTAAACTCTGAACTGTTATTTACAGCTTGTAAAACAGAAATAAAAATAAGCAGGCATATCTTCCCAGGAAATTATAACTTTTTTTCTCTTGTATGTGTGACATGCAGCTAGGTATGAAATTGTGTGGGAATCTACTGGCTTCTGTCTCCACTACACCCACTTTCTTAAACAGTAATATTAGCACCGATATCCAAAGACAGACCCTTTACAGTCCTTAATATAACACCAATAGATTACTTCTACCTCACTTTAATCCTGCCTATTCCAGATAGTACTTTTATTTACATAGATGCATATACACACAGAAACACAGACACACAGCATGCTTTTAAATACATGAGCTATGCTTTTTTTAAGCTAAAGCTTCTAGTAACAGATACAGTCTGTATAGGACAGTCCAGACAGAGCCTACAGATTAAACAGTGCTGACAGCTACCAAACAGCATAGGACAGACATCAATAACCAAGATGATTTTTTTAAATACACAAGAAAACATGACAGAATACATGATATCAAGACCAATTATTTATTTAAACAACAGTTTAGACTCCAGTGAGTCTTCAATCAATGCTGCTTACATCAGCATTCCTTGGACATATATGCAAGAATATCTAGATATACTGAAAGACCAGCCCACTGTTTGTCACTTGGAGGGTAAGCTACAAAGTCATTAGAAGTGAAATCTGGAATTATTTTCCAGAAGTAATGCTACCTCCTTTTAACAAACACTGCATCATCAGAATTGTACTCACAAACACCTGCACCAGCAATACTTAGTAATGGCCAGCAGCCAAGAGACTGCCTGGTATAAAACCTGCTGATCTTTACTTGAAAGTACTTCTTACCATGTCCAAAAAAACCATGGGAAACCCACTTAGTTTTAGATATTAACACCTGCTGTTGATCTGCCAAGTTCAATGCTGGACAGAGATACTAGTGGTAAACAAGGCAAATTAATATCACACAACTGAATTCTTTCACCATTCTACTACTCAGAGTCTCCAAGCAGGGACTGACTGTTGAAACAAAATTGTCAAGACAAAACATGACTAGCTCATTGTTTTCCAATAAATGTTTTGCCTCAACCTTGTTTCATGCCTTAACTAGCTAATGTCAGTCCAGAATACATCATAAATCTGAGATAAAGCCAACAGCCATCTTTAATAAAACATGATGCAAACTAGTGGATAGCTCACAAAGTTGCTGTCAGATATTTGGGACCTCAGCAACAGCCCTTAAACTCTCCAAAGGTTGTCCCAGTCTACAGCACGGCATTATCCCAGTGCCTTGCCATTTAAAAACACCATCATCCAAACCTCTTCAGAAGGTTGTGGAGATGGCCCCACTCGTACTGGGGCTTGGCCAGCTCTGGGAATATCATTTATGTATATCTCATCCTAGCTTAATCCTGACAAAAGTAGGCAGTGGACACAAGCATGTGTCCATTTTGCCCTGTGTCCTATTTCTTCACCTCTTCCCAAGCCCCTGCTCCATAAGGGGCTCTTTCCACTGTCTTCCTAGACAAAAGGCAAGAGGTCATGAGGAAAAAAAAATGGCCGAAAGAGCAGTATTATGCAATAAGAGAAGAAATGCAATAATAACTCATCCTCTCCTGGAGATTTCCCATCACCCTTATGCTTTGCAAGCTGGATTAGAGCAAGCGTGACAGCCAGCCGGCTCAAAGGCCCACTAAAGTGCCCTGCGGGCAGGTTCCTCAGCCCCGGGCCTTCGCTGGGGAAACAAAAAGGGATGCTCACAGTCCAGGTGCTTTTTCTTGGGCCCCATCACTTCATGCGTGGTGGCTTTGCAGACGGCTCTGGCTACGGCCGATCCCGTAACGCTGTACTGAGCAGCTGCGATGCGATCTGTCAGCGTCTGACCCGACATCTTCGAACGGCGTGCTGGCTGCTGCCTGCTCTGCAGGGGCGAAAGACACGGGAGGGGAGGGGGAGATGCCGGGTTTGTGGCCGGGGGGAAGCACGGCGGGGACGCGCACAGGCAGGGGCACATGCACACGGGCACTCACACAGCCCCGCCACACGCACAATGGTCCCTCAGGCAGCCCGGCCCCTCCCGAGGCGCAGCCCCCCCGCCCCGTTGTGTAAGCCTCTGCCTCGCTAGAAGCCGCCTGGGGCAGAAAGAAGGGTATTTTAGGCGTTGCAAGGAACGGATGAAGGGGAAATAATGACAGCAGC
>VZTH01007006.1:0-46841 GCA_013397815.1 Aleadryas rufinucha | reverse complement strand
CCCCCCGCGTCCCCCCGGCCCCGGTAGCCCCAGGTGCCGGGCGGGCTGTCCCCTCCCGCCGCCGCCGCCGCCGAGGATGCGCTGGGCGTCCACGCCCGGGAGCCGACGCTGCTATTTCCAGCCGGCGGCTTAATCCTCCCGCAGCCTAATCCCCGCGCTACTGCCGCAGCAGCGCCGCCCCCTACCCCGGTGCAGAGGGCGGGACGGAGCGGAGCCGAGCGGCGCTGCCGCTGCCGCCGCAGATCGCTGGCCCGGCGCAGTCAGGTGACCCCGTTCCCCCACCCGCATCCCGCTTCCCGGAGGTGGCGGCGGGGACGGCCGGCCGGAGTTGCTCCCACGCGGGGGCTGTCCCGGTGTGGATCCGCGATTGGGGGGAGCCGAAGCCACTGATGCTTCCCCCGTCTGCATCATGGTCCTGTCGTGAGCGCTTAAAATAGTGCCTTGAGGGATCCCAAAACTGCACATAGATGAGATTTCTCCAGAATATTGTTATTATGTTATTGCTGTCAAAAACATCTGAAATATGTCACCAGAAGAGTTTTCTTTCTGTTATCTAAGATACCCTAAAGGTCTTGGTTACAACCCAGCTACACTCGGGAGGATACATTGCTACAATTTTACCGTGTAATTGAAGCCTACCGGAGTGATCCGTGGAGTATTGGGAAATGTGGCGTACATATATTACCATAAATTGGCTGAACTTAGTTTTGGAGTAAAGTGATTTAAGTGGGTGGGGTCTAAACGAAATGGCACTGGTAGGAATTACTTCGAGCTGCCGGTAGAACGAATTTCAGAAGACAATGTCAGTGCATGTTATTATTTAGCTGGAGAAAACATTATGTACAGTCAGTATTGAAGAGTTGTGTGCACCAAGTGATAATTGGGTTGTGTTGCATACAAAGACATATGGCACCATTTTCGTTTGTTACACCAGGAGCTGAACACTGACAAGGGATTGTGGTCTGTGACAGTATGAAACAGCAGCTTTTTTACTACTTCATTCTTCTTTTTTTTTTCTTTTTTTTCCCCTAACAACACAGAGATTTAAAAATCCTAGGTAGCCTGAAAGCTTGGGAATGCTGTTAGAATAATGCTCAAAAGTTCAAGTTATCTTTTCTGTGGGAAATCTCTTCCAAACTAGCTGTAAAATGGGGTGCCTTGGACCACTGAAGAAAGGTGATGAGATTTTCACGTTTTCTGTATTGGTTAAATCTCCTTCATTTTTGCAGAGCAGATAGAGATTTTTGGATTTCAAGATGCAAAGTTTTTCTCAAATGCAGTGTTTGAATATATAGAGGGATTTAATTTCAAAAAAAAAAAGATGTAAAGTGTTTATCGCTGTTAGCAATCAGCATTAGGAGTCTGCGAACTTTGAATATTCCCGTAAGAGAGCCTCTCATATTCCAATAGCGAGAATGTGTCCATGCTTCTCAGCTCTATTCAGTAATGAGTAGCAAATAAATAAACCCTGGAGCTGCACAGAAAGATAACACTGTGTTCTTTAACATTGCTATAGTCCACTGTTCAAGTACAGACAAATTTTAGTAATATTTAGAAATTGTTTCTGTTACCACAGAAATGTTAACTTCAATGCCTAGGAATTTGTCATTAGTGGAGTGATTTGTGGCAGCCAGAAGCATGTCTTAGCAGAGGTACACAAAGAGTTTTTCCTCTGTACTTCGCAATCAGTTTTTGGGGTCATACTCCCAATTGATTTCAGATGAACGAAACAGTTGGGATCTACCGATACTTCATGTTCCATTACTGGCATTATGAGTGACTCTGAACTTTTCTTGGTAATACTGACAGGAGTTTAGAACGGCTTGACTTTAAAAGAGAAACTTTCTTTTTAACTGATATATTATAGAAGACAAAAAACAACTGCACAAACTGTTTTGGAATTTGTTGATTCTACACAGCAGAAATTTAGAATGGTTTTATTTCCTGCAAGCAAGATAGTTTTCAACTTTATGCTAGACAAAGTATTTAATTAGTGATACAACTTTTATTAATGTCTGGTGTATATCTTCAGTGTGAAGGTCTGCATACTTTCTGAACTAGTCCGTATTGTTATCAACAGTTACTGTCACTGAGATTCTCATCTGTGTCACCAAAAATTGTGATTGTTAATACTCAGCTCATTTTATATCTTCACATTGTCAAAATATTGAAGCAAAAGATAAGTCAGATAATCTGTACTATTGCCTTAAATTTATGCAGTGCAAAGTGAATTTAAACGCAAGTAATAAAGAGACCCTCCGGTATTTTGGTTGTAAGGCAGCAAGTCACGACCTCAAGCACCCAAAGGAACAAATCACCAGAACGCAATTACAGAAGCCCTTTAAGATTTTAATTTATCTGCCACTACTTGCATATTCTTCAACAAGTAATGAATGTAATGAATAAAAAACACTGTGAAAATTTTTCTTATTTACATCTATATCGCTTTTGGTCAGTACTGCTCTACGTAGGACTCCTCTATTTCTTCTTAAAGTCAATGGACGGACTTCCATTGACTCCATACAAAGATTTTGTTGAGCCAAACCAGGACCACTTGACGTGAAAGTTTCTTGAGGTATTTCAGGCAAATCTCATTCTTGACGAACATGTTATCTGAATTTTTGATGCATGGTTATCATAATGAAAACCTAAGGTGCTTTAAGAAGGCAAGACAAGACAACATTAGTACTCTTTAAATTCAGAGTGAGGGGATGTGATCTACTGAAGCTGTATTGCTTTTGGATTTAAAACCAACCATCATTCCCCCCAGAATAGCCCAACCTCACGAAACAGGAGTTCATGTTTGTAATGAAAGCCACACAGGAAGTAGGAACCATCTTGAATAAGGATGCACCATGAAGGGAGCTGCCCGGGACTTAATAGATGGGGGAGTTGGGGTTACCATTTCACAGGATAGCTTTAGATGAAGTCCCAAGAAGTTGCCTGGTGTGCTGGCTCTGTGAAACCCAGCTTTGCAGCTTGGCTGGTGGGATGCACTGGAGGTCTAGATAACGGCCATATAAGCAGCTGGAAAGGGTTCTTGCTGTTAAAAATAACACAGAAGCACTGATTTTTTTCTTGACTGTAACTGTGCTTTCAGCTTCACAATGAAAACCTTAAAGAAGAGGAAATATATTAATGACAAACTGAATAGCTGTTTTGAGGCACAAAGATAATTTTTAACTGAATTTGAAATGAGAGAAATAGAGTTGGTCTTTGTTAATCTCACATTCAAGCACACATATGGAAGGAAGGAGGCATGTCTAAGGGCTGATTCATCACACCTCATACCTGAATTCTGCACCAGATGTGCCTATGTCTTGGGTGATGTAAAGCATGTAGACTCTATTTTCATGCACTGAGATGCACTTAAAAGCTGGGGGTTTCTCACCATAATTCTGCTTTTTTTTCCATTTGTTTCCTGGTTTCTCATGTCAAGTCCTCCAGTTCTTCAGCCAGCTTTGATGCCCTTTCCTCCTGCCTTTACAGGCCAGGCAGAGGATTGGACCCCACCCTGTCTGCGCCTGAGCCTGCATCAGGCCCAGTGCTGTTGTTCTCATTCTCCCTCTTACTCTTAGGGCCAGTGGTACAAACAGAGCTCCTGGAGAGGCTGGCTGTAACCATAGTGATAGCAGCAGTCCTGAACAGATCTGTTTAGCTCTGGGGAGGGGAAAAACAAGACTTTTCAAAGGAGAAGCATCTTCCTGACTTTGTATCAGGCTTAGGGAGCCAGGTAGTTTGCATTATGGTCCCTCCACAGCACATGCAACAGAAGTTGCAAAACAACAGTAGGTACTCAAACCATGCAATACTCAGGAGTTTCTGTGCTTCTGCTGTTAAATATAACCTCTTTGCTTGGTCTTGTGTGGGTTCTGTCCACAACAGTTCATTCAGCCTCTGTACTCACCCTCCTTTAATGGCAATTGTTCCAGTAGTTCCTTTGGTGGCTGTGATACAAAGCAGCAATGAAAAATTAAAGCAGGTTGTCAATTTTCCAGTCAGAATGATGGTCTGAGAAGGATGTAGCCTGAATGTTTGTACATCCCGGGTGGAAGATTCATTACATTTTGGAAAACCACTCGAGCTACTGAATCTAAGAGAATAGCAATACACAGTGGTAAGGGTACAGGCTTGGAGGCGTGAGTATATACTCCACATCCCATAGGAAATGCCTTTTTTGTGTCTTTGAAGAACTTTGAAAATTAAAAAGTTAATTTAGATAAGAGAGAGAATTAATAGAAAAGAAAAGTTTCACAAAGAATAGCAAACGACCTCTCTTACTGCTTGTTAAGCCATGTCAGAGTGAGGTCATGTTCTGCAGAACATGGAGTGACTGCATATTACAGAGAGGATGGTTACAGAAAGGTGGTAATTGGCATGTTCTGTACAGAGGAAAAAGGTGTGTTCCTTCCCCTTACCCAGCATGCTGATTCCCACAAGGACAATCTTAAAATCTGTATTATCTTAGAGACCTCTTTTGACTGGTGTATTAATGGACCCCCTCATCCACATCACAAGGATAGCTTTTGCTGCTGGAGTAGCTTTTGGCTTATGTCTGGCACTAACACTGAGGTTAATAGACCAGAAAGGGGACAGATGGACACATGTATCAGAAATGGAGCAGAAGTCCTGTAATCATGAAAGTCAGTACCTGTGAAACTCCTCACTATTTAGTATTGATTTTGGTCATTAATTTTTGAATCCTGATGGAGCCTCCAATGCAAAAGTCTGGAGATATGAAGTGTATTGCACTTCCACACAACAGATTCAGACTAGGCTTAAATTTGTCTTTTTTTTTTTTTAACCTTTTCTTTTACACTGAGCACTAATCTTTTGCAGATTTATTTAAACAAGTCTGTGTACCAAAAGCTGCCTAACTTACTGCTTCTATAGGTAATATGTATTCTGATATATTCAATGTGGAAATAACAGCTTTCTATTGATATTAGACAGAGGTGGGAACTAATTTGAGAAAGTTGCAAGTCAACTTCAATACAAATGTTTTGTATTCTGTTGAAGCTGTTGATACTGGAAAGGGGAACATTTATCAAAAAAATTAGGTGAAGTCATACTGAGCTTCACAGGCATCATGAAACATTTGCAGGAGTATATAGCAACATATAATTTACTGCTAATTGTCATTTAAAGTTTATCATTCATTGACTAATTGACAGTCCTGTCTTTGAATGCAACGTAACTCTGAAGGCATTGATCCCAGCTGCATCATTTCCTCAAAGAGGGAAGGATGCTGCCTGAAATAAAATCCAGATTTCATGTACCATAGAAATTTTCATCCATGGAAAAACAACAGACTTTTAAACTACCTTGGCTTTGAGGACATTCAATTTCTCTTTTCAAGCAAAACCAACTTTTTTGGTAAAGGTGTATTATTTTGTAATCCATACTGACAAAGTAGCTGCATTTTGCAGTAAATGGTGAATTGTTGTATTAATAATAGTAATCATTGTACAGCTGTAGTAATTGTATTTTAGTATAATATCAGTTGCATCCTGGCTATGACCATCATGTATAGAACCAAGGATGCTTCACTGACTTCTGTCTGCTCTGCCAGTGACAGCATTAAATACTGTCTCTTACATTGAGCACAAGTGGTATAAAGTGCCAGAGAAGCAGCTAGCAATGATTTGCAAGGGAGAAAGGCTCTCTATATCCTTCCATAAAGAAAAGGTTCTCAAAAGAAGGAAACTCCATTTCTTTGCTCTGCTAAATCAGTAAAGGCTGCTGTCCTGAAGCCTAAACCTGGTCTCCTACCTGCTTCTCTGGCTCTTGGCAAATCCCCAACTTCTTCAAAAGAGGGGCTGCTTTTAAACAGTAACTTTAACATGCTGAATACTCTTTTGCAAATTATATGCATTTACAGCATTTTTTTATTTTACATATTGTCCGGTATCTGCAGGAGCTGATGGATAGAGAGTGTTAGGCAAAAGCTATTAAGACAGTGGGCCTTCAGCCAGGTCCAGGAAGGGTAACCCACCTTCTCTTTAAGAACTCTACCAGATGATGTGAACTGTTTATTTGAGCTTTTTGGCATCCTAGAAGCAGGTTTTAACCAAAGAAGAACCTGGTGTGTCGTAGAAAGAAGCTGACTAAAAGAAGGAGGCTGTAGGAATTCAGTATAACGATAATAATTTTCCTCTTTGTCTGTGGAAGTTTGGTACCATCCAAAGTTCAGGACTGAGCTTTCAAGCACGCACTGCCTGCCCCATCTGCTGCTGCTCTAGGCTCAGAAATTCCCAGCTGTAAAGTGACAGTCAAAGTCTTCTAGGAAATTTCTGAAGTTATAATTTCAGTGGCAGATTTGTTCAGCAAAAGTTCAATAGATGCCAGGTATATGTCAAATAAGACTAAAACTTTCAACCCAGAGGGTAAAATAAATGTTAAGCAAAAAAAGATGAGCATGTATTTAATAGGAAAGGGAAATGATGAATTGTGATACCTTATGACCAAATATGACCTCTGTTCACTTGAAAAAAAAAGCTGATTTAGGCAATTAGATATATGAATGCATGCTAAAACTTATATATGCAGATATGTGTATCATAGTAATTTTTTCCTGTTTTTAGCAATACTTAATCCCTAATCTTTTAATAGTTTGGTGTTTTCAGTGAACATCACAATTTTGCTAAGGACTGTGAGCCTAAAACTCAGTCTGCTAATGTAAGATCAAATTCTTCAGCTATTATGCTTTTGAAGTGGTAGTGTGACTGGAACAGCTTAGTGAGTTCTCACTTCCTACTCTTCCAGGCTTGAAGTTGCTCTTTAACTGAATCTGTACACCCACAGAAGGACACTTTTGATTGCACTGGCCTCCGGTGGCAACCTAAGAACCATTTTGGTGGTGGGATGAAGTCAATCAACCCTTCACTCCTTCTTCTTGACTTTATGACTCTCACATTTAATTGGTCCTGCTTGCACAATACTGACTGTGTCACAAATATGTAGAAGACTAAGCGCTTCTGATTTTGGACTGCTTGATAAACTAGGATCATTAACAACAGGTTAATGCAGTCAAATGCATATAACTAGAAGCAAATCCTATAAGATTACTTGCTGGAAAGCTTTTGCTCTGAAAAAGGATTAGGGGTCATTGCAGGCAAACAACATATTTGAACTTTCAGTGTGATGCTGTGTGGAAAGACCTTGTCAGACTTAAGATTTTGTAATCAGATACCCCCAACAGCACTGGAGTGTCATTTCCATTTCTATATACGACTGGAATAACACTGGCACTACAAGACTGCTTAAACTCCTATTTTCATGTCCTCTTTATGGAATTTTGAGAAAAAGCATTAGAGTATTAGAAGGCTCTTTCTGTCCTCCTTATAATGAGACCCTGCTTTCTTGCCCGTGGGGTATTCCTCATTTCTCTCCTTGTATCTTCCTGTTGTGCAATGATTTTCTTGTTTCATCAAAACTGCTTATATTTGAAGAGCAATCCAGAAAAGCCATCCTCAACTTGAAAATTTGGACTATAAAAAAAACAGGGTCATAGATTTGGCACTGAGGAGATGACCTCATTTTATTCTTAAGACCATGGTAGGAATGTTTCCTCGCATGCTACACAGTTAGGTGACACACAAGAAAGCATAATTTTTTGCAGGAGGTGCAGCACCTGACTTTAGTGAACTAAATTACTACTTAAAGAATATGCACCAAAGTTGATTTCTTCTTGAGTTTAGTGCAATTGGGTAAGCACATTGTGGAGTGCTCAAAATATTAAAAAAAAAACCTAATTGAAATAAGGAGTGCTTAAGCATCATCCTTAACAAAGCCAGACTGCATTTATCCGACTGCTGTGGAATACTCGGTGTAGGAGGAAAACAATTACCTGTTAATTACTTTGAGTTCAGAAAAAGAGACAAATATTTCCTGATGCCACATTGAGTTTATCCTGTGAGAAGAATAAGCCAAACATTATTGCCATTTTTTAATCTTTATGTAGCTATCTGATGAGACAGTTCTCTAGAAGCGCTGACTGCCAGCACTCTCCTTGAAAGTGATGGTACTTTGGGTATCTCACAGCTCTGGAAAATGTTGTTTTCTTAAGATCGAAAGATTGACAGGAGCAAGTTATTGACCCTACCTCAGATTAGAAATTACGTGTGAGAGCTAATAATGTGCTAAATTTGGGGTGACTTGAAGAATGCAAGGCTATAACTAGAAAAATGCAATGCTCTTTTAGCGTGCACACATATATATGTAGCCCACATTGTTTGATCAAGAAATGCTGCTTCCAGGGGGAAGAATAGTGAAAATGATCTCCAGAAGGAACTGTGATTAAGGAAGTGATAATCCAGTAGTCCCAGAGTGGGGCCACATAAAAAAGAAGCATAGCAGAGCCTGCAAGAGCAGGAGGTTAAAGATGACTACAAATTTTTATGCTTGAAAGAGAGGAACAGCCTCTAGAAGGAAACACGGATTGAGATCAATATGTAGACAGGCATTGCCTAGCTGATCGTGTCTGCTGGGCTACTTATTTATATCCCTGTGAATACAATTAAGTGCTGAAATTTTAATGGAAAATTTCGGTCTAAAATAATAACTGATCCACATCTAGCAGAAGCCTCATTTCTACATGTTGTTAATAGAAAAATTACAGCCGTTACTGAATAATATTGACTGTTGACAGTTTTGCTCCACAATTTAATTTGCTTTAGCCTTTATTTCTGTGGTGTCTTCCATTCAAAGAACTCCAAGTACTTCACAAATGCTAATTTAACCTCCCAGCTTCTCTGTATGGAACATAAGTATTATTACCCCCAGGGACTGCCTTCTCTTTGTCAAGGAAGTGCTCACCACGTTGCTGGTGGTGCTGCAGACCTTCCATAATAAGCTGTTTACAGCACTAGACACCTAAGGAGCAGAACCAATAAAAGACTATCTTTGTTCAACATGAAACAATTCTGATAATAAATCTCTAGGCACTAAGTCTAAAAATGGTCAGGAAAACACGACTGAATGAAATAAATTTTTTAAAAGATGCAGCAAGGGTGTGATATAGAAAATATGTATATCATACATATGTATATGTATGTAAAATATAAATAACATTTATATTTTGGTGTACAAATGTTATTGATAAGCACATGGACAAACACGTGTGGCTTTCAGGTGTAAATTACAGTCAGTAAGTCTTACTGCTGTACTTAGCAATTGAGAGTATGGAAGTTCATCCTTTTGCATCTTTTTTTTTACATTTACAGTGTCAGACTTGGCAGATCAGGGCAGAACACTCAGTATTTGTGGGTGTTTCATCTTGATGAGTTTGAGTGGGACTACTGTAGAGGGAGGCTAGCTCACTGCATAATGCTAACATATTTACATGTCTTTTCAAATAATTGATCATATGCATTTATGTCCCTTTAGTAAGCATTCACAGAATAAACAGATTTTTCTCTGTTACATGAAGACACTGCTTTTTACTTACACAGAATTTCACCTGGATTATAAAGCTATTTGATAACTACTCAGGGAAAAACACAATGTGCATACCTTTCATTTAGACCATGTGTACATGTTATGTACATTAATAGTAGAGTCATCATTAAATAAATTGATTTTTCACTGGGGTGAACTGGTCTTTCTCTCTCCATACTGACATAGAAGAATTCACCAAATCCATTATGAAGGTTTCATACCCAGAATGCTTGATAGTCATTCTAATTACCAATATTGACTTTGGAACAGATGTAATGAAGTGGAATAACTCATTTACATTGCATCTTGTCAACATCATTATTAATTTAAACCATCGATTTTTGAAGATTAAAAGTAGTTTTTGAGGATCTGGATTGGCAAACAAATAACTGAGCAGAATAATGGAGCTGCCAACGCCCTTTCATGCCACGCCTGACCCATAAATGATCTGGAAACCTACCAGGATTATCCCACAAGTATTTTTAGTGGAATAAAAACAACATATGGATAGCACGCTGTCTCTTTCCAGCCCCTCAGCAGAAAAGATGGCTGATCTCAACCATGAATAACAGTAATGGGGATGCTGCAGCCCTTCATCATGGTTTTTCTAACCTGTATCAGCCAGAGAGAATTTTAGTGGTCAGTGCAATGCGTCAAGTCGACCCTAGCTCAGCTGTAGTGTTGAAGTTAGGCCTAAATTATGTGGTAAGCCTTTATTTAAAATGCTAGAGCAGTTTGTAGAGTTAATTCAAACTTCAGAGATTACCTCAGTGTTTAGACTGTTTGGATGATATGAGGCAATGCAGCAGTGTCCCTGCATGCTCTGATTTTTGGTGTGTTGGTTCTTCACTGCACTCAGAAATCCTTGAAATGTTATTGAACTGCCTCAAAAAAAAAAAAAATCTGAAGGGAAGAAAAAGGTTTCTTCTCTACCACTGCTCACAAACCGGGAAAACCAAAGTCGGAACTCTTTAAACTTTCTTTTCCATTGTGCAGGGGCAGAAAAGGATAACGAGGTAACACGTTTTTGCCCAAATAAATCAGATGCAGCCAGCCTTGCCCCATGCATGCCTCACGCACTTACCTTCTCTGCACGAGTTACCTTGGGGGGTTAATGTCCAATTGCATTGTTTTACAGCTCAGCCATCTTCTGGTTCACTATTCATATAGAAAGTTTTCATATAGATGCTTTATGAGAGCATAGAATGTAAGAGAAGAGTATATAAAAGCACAGAATATAAATTGTTCACATTTGACAGATTTTCCTTACGTGTTTGATGCAGATGTAAAAGAAGAACCTGGATCTTACAGGCTTCATTACAGTAAGTGTAAGACCTTGCACAAAGGCTCTGCAAGAATGGCAGGATTCTTCTGAGACAGAGTGGGGTTAAGAAAGGCAGAACTCTCCAGGAAAATCAAGCATAAATGCAGGAATCCAAATAAGCTGGATACAGCAATGTTGCGGGGAGAGGGGGCTTATTACTGTTTTGTCATTTGTATTGCTTAGGGGTTTATGGAAGTTTTCAGAGATGTCTCTATTCACAGGTCTGGAAGTCAGGTTTAATTATAGCCTTTGCTGTCAATCCTGACACACAAATCTGTAAAAAAATTAAAATTCCCTCTGGAACTTACTGAGCCATCTTTAAGTTTGGCACTGGATTTGCTAATTTTGAACAACTGGATGAGGTGGATTCTTCGTGATCTCTCAGCACTGTGAGTCTGTAAAGTTTCTTCTGGCTCATGTCCAATTGACAGCAACAATAAATTGCTTAAGTCTTTTACAGGAAAATTATATAGCCGAGGTATCTGTTCAAGTGCATATGCATCTTCAGATTGTGGTTTGTTTGGGTTTTTTAAGCAAGGATAACTAAGCTTTTTTTCTCCATATAACATACATAGCAAATAAAGAATTAGGTAATGTTTCTGAATGGATTTAGATATATTTCAGCTTGGGTAATTATATTTCTGTTTTCCCAAAAGGACAAGACTAAATAACATAAGGTTCATAGCAAAGAAAATAAAATAGGATTTTCTTAAAACAACCACAAAAACTGCAGTCAACCTGCTTCAAGCACCCACTTAAAACAATCATGAAAACTGCAGTGAATCTGCTTTAAGCACCCACTCGAGGAACAAGTGAAAAACCAGTTACTTAACATTTGATGATCTAAAAATGATGTGTTGACATATACTCAGCTTGAAATCATTTGAAGATGCTTTGGGGATAGTATTTTAAGAGGAGGTTTCCTAAACAGATAATACTGTGATGCTTTTTAGAGTACCTAACGTGTAAGTATTGTCTTGGAATAGTAAAAAAAAGTGAAATTTCCCTAGAAAAATAATCACTACTGAAAAAAAGGGTAAAAAAATTGTCCCATTGCAACTGGTGAAACAGAAGTTCATTGCAGAATCGTTGCTCTCCAGTTCTTACTCAGAAGGGTGAAGTCCTTGTCCTTGGCTGTATTTCCTATATTCTGCTTCAAAGCTACATGTGCTTTTAGTTCTGATTTACACACATGTCACTATTACGACAGAGAACATTGTGCTAGCAATGCCAAAAGTGTGAAGAGATGGAGATTTACCTCTAGGAATGCAATTCATTTGTTGAAATTTGGACACTGAGCTAAGCTATTTATCTGCTTTCCAGCCAAGAAGTGGCAATTCTGAGCTACACTCCATCTTATCATAAAACAGATCTCTTCATAAAGATCAGATGAATCCTGCATAAATTTCTCCCTTGACAATGAAGGAAAGCCAGATAATGAGTTCACACACAAATATCCATGGTGTGGACACCTAAAATGACCGAAGATGAATGTTAGTCCCAGCTTCACCAATTGAATTTAAATTCTGTGGCCTTTATTTCCCCACTAACACTGTTGTTTTCCCTGAAGGAATCCTGCAAAGCAGAGGCAGTGGGATAGGACACTTGAAAAATATTGACTCTGCAAAACATGTAACATATAGGAATCTGTACAGTGCTTTTTTATCCATCTACCAGGGGTTTCAAGAGTGTCAGTAATTCCTTACAGCTGACAGTTTCAAAGGCTGCTCAAGTGCAGGATGGACACCTGGTCTCCAGCAATAATAAAGGCTCCAGGCTGTAACAAAGGTCAAAAAATCTGAGACCTTCTGAGCTGCTGAAAATACTTCAGAACATCCTCCTTTTATGAGGAAAAAAGATTTTAGGGAGAGTGAATTTAGAGCTTTCCAAAATCCTGAGTAAATAGGCTTTAATATTCTTCCTTGAAACTGAATGGGAGAGGTGGAGAAAGACAAGGGAAAGGAAATTCCTTCTGTTTTGTAGACGCAGATGGAGAAGGAACAGGACATCTGGTCCTCCACCAGGCTGCAGTAGTGGCTGCTTCCATGGAAGAGACCGTCAGGAGGGTTTCTGACCTATTTGTGCCATGTGCTTTTATCTCCTGCTACTTACATTGACCCAGTAGTATAGAGCAGAGAAAGTTATGGTGTGCTGTCTGTATACCTATTTCAGGGACTTCCCACTCACACAGCTCCGTGTCACCGAGGCTAAAGCCCCCCTCTCAGTGCAACTCTATAGGATGGGTAAAAGAGTTTTACCTTAATATCACCATCTCATTCCCTCAGCAAGTGGAATGGGATGGTGATATTAAGGTAAATAATTAACATGACAGGTTTTGCTAGAAATACAACACTTAAGATCTTCATCCAGCGTAAATCAGGGTTGTTTTTACCTCAGGAGAAGAAACTATCTGCAAAATTTAAGGAAGACACTCTGTCCTGTTGTACCCAGTTTGGTGACACTTAGGCTCAGTGGCAGCTCTGTGCCTGTCAGCTGGCAAGGCTGGCAGAAGGGACACAGCAAGACACTGTGTGTGTGCGTGAGCGTAAATGTGCAGACAAGCACGTGTAACGTGGTGGAAATTTTAGAGGTCACGATTGCACAAACCAAGAAGGCACCACAAAACCTAGGAAGTATATGAAGGTGTGTATGACACAGTAGCCCTCAGTGCTTTTTCTTAGCTTAGATAAATGGAAAAAAAAATCTTTCCTTGATGTAAAATAGAGTTAATTTTCCTATATGTAGGCACCAGAGAAGCAACTGGTAGGAAAGACAGAGGTCATTGTTTGTATCTACTGATAAGTCCCTCCCTTTGGAACGTGAGCACTCATTATAGGGCTAAAAAGGTAATAAGCTATTTTTTGATATGAATAAAAGTTTTAGAATTTGAATCTAAGAGAGCATCCTGAATATGTTTCGATTTCCCTTCCTCAGTCTTTGAACTTCTCTAGAAGTGCCAGACGTAGATCATCACAACATAGATTGCTCCAACTCTCTTGCAGTCAAGAGCCAACACAAAATCTTTCAGAACTGAAAACAGTCGTCATTTAATGTTTCTTTCTATGATTCAGCACCTTCTGTGACTTCAAGATGCATTTGATTGCTGTAAAATATTAATATATTTCTTGCATTTAGTTCTTTAGTTTAAGGCAGCCCAATGTTTTCACTGTCAGGGCATAAACTTTAATAAATATTCTAACTTCTGACAGTTGTTTTTTTTTTTGTTCTAACAGTTGACTAATAAGGTATGTATTTCATTCCAGATTACTGTGCCATGTTTCTATAATAAAACTAAGTGGTATTTGATCACCAGCTAGCCAACATTCTTGCCACAGATTCTGAAGCCACAACTAGACATAATACTAATTCTACTATCAAAACCAATTAGGGCACAATTCACCGCTCTAAACCTTAACTCAGCCCAATCTGCACACACATAGGAGAGGCTAATCTTTTTTTTTTCTTTTTTTTAAATTAAAAATCTCTAAGACCAAGAAACACAGTTAAATAGGACAATGAATTTATATTCTTGCTCTCTTGCTCACTTGGGATGGCAGTGCTCAGAGCATGCCAGGCAATACTTGTTTAACATGATTCACGTTTCTATTTTTTTCTGTAAAATCCAACTCTTTCTGTCATTGGTAGGACCAAATATCAAAAATATAAATCAGTGCAGTAGTTAAGGTAGTTAAGGGTATAATATATTTAAAGAGTTATTAAAATAAGCTGTAATTTAATTCAGCAAGCTAGCAATCAGTAAAGGCTAAGTCTTATTTTCCTACTTAAGCGAGTTACTACATTGCAATGAGATTAGTCACCTAACATAAGTAGGAGTTGGTTCTGTAATAAATCTGCAAACACACACAAAAAAAATTGAATTAATCCTGAAATACCATTTTTAGCTTGCTCTCATTGTGTCTCTTTAATACTGTAGAGGTCTCCTAGTAGTGACAGTTTTAACCTTGGCTCTCCTGCTTTTTGAGAGATGAAGTCAGCCCTTCATCTGAATGGTTTTTTCATAGTTTAATATCCTCATCCATTTTACTTGAAAGCTTGGCTAAAGAAATGAATAATAAATTTGATGAGAGCTGGTTAAAGAAAGCATTGCATTGAATCTGGATTGCTCCCAGCCGTCTTAATTGAACAAAGGGAAATTTTCCAAACACACCTTCTATATTGGCTGACTGCCTTAGAAGTTCTCTGAAGCTAGAAGAAAAACTCCTTCCTCTCCAAATTAAAATGCATACTGTAAAAAAAAGAAATCGCAAACTATTAAAATCTGTGGCATTCAGTTACACCAGAAATAATATAAAACAGATTCTTTCATTACAAGCTGGCACTAGAATTAGGCTGTGTTCTGTGTCTGGATTGGTGTTGGAACAGATAACAGGATTCTAGTTTTTGAGATTGTGCAATTTTGTATATTGATAAAAACCTAGTTTTTAAAATAAAAAGTTCTGGTTTTAGGGGTAGGTGTAAACTGTTAAAAGTAGCAGCACTATTTCCCAGTGATGTGGAAGTTGATCTGTGAGGTCTGACCCCAAAGTGAGGCTGGGGCTGCCAATACCTGAAAGCAGTTGAAGGTGGCATCAGAAGAATCAACTGGAGCTTGGATTATTTGAAGATTAACCCAAAATGCAGTGTTTCATCAAGCCACATCATCCCTTTGACATCTTACCCCATGGTCTGTTGTGGCCACAGATCTGCATAGCCTGATTTTCCAGCAGCAGTTGGAGGGTGATGCAATAGGTAAGTTGATGACTGTCAGTGAAAAAAGTTCCAACCTTTTATACTGGTGCTTTCTGACAGTGGGATAGAGTTTCTTCAACATTAAGCTGCTAGGGAATTCCCTCTGGTGATGGGAAGGGGCCGTAGGAGATGCAAAATCAGGCTGGTGGTGGCAAAGCCTTACAAGGGCTTTTGCTGGGGTGGAGGAACACCAGCACTGCAGTTGTGAGCAGTTGGCAGCATCCCTCCACCACGTGCACTTTGAAACGCAACATCCATGCACCATTTTGCAAAAATCCCTTGTAAATTAGCAGGTTCTGGTTTTGCCTGTTATGGCACTCCCAGGATGGGGTCTGCCAAACCCCACCAGTGGGATGTCCAGGACCTTGCACCTTGCTCTGTAGTGCAGTGTTACAATGTGGAATTGAAGGCAGCAGTTTGTGTGTTGTGTCTAACAACAGCCTGTGCTCCCACCATGAGACCAAAGTTTTTTTCCATATTGAAAGTATACCTGCTTCTCAGGAGCAGC
The DNA here is from genome assembly GCA_013397815.1 of Aleadryas rufinucha. Classification (NCBI taxonomy): domain Eukaryota; kingdom Metazoa; phylum Chordata; class Aves; order Passeriformes; genus Aleadryas; species Aleadryas rufinucha. The sequence goes on along the minus strand of VZTH01007006.1, from coordinate 30,822 downwards.
AGGAGCATGTGATTTTCATAGTAAATAAGCCTGAGCAGAGAAAGGCAGCAAAAATATACATATTTAAAACAAAGAGGAATTATTGATCATTGTCTGTACATGGTATTTCAGTCTGCTTGTGACAGCAATCTGCCTTATCTTCTCTAAACATAATTCCCTCTACTTGTCACATAAATTGAAAGTTCATGGAAGCTGCAATTTACCATTGGGTATATGGCAATTACACCCAAATTACAGTGAAAAATTAGTATACATAGAATTCAGTTTGCAGAGGCATGTAATAAAAGGATGCTTTTAAATAGCTATTCAGGCTCTTAAAAGTTAGGGAGTGCCAAAATTAGAAGAGCAACTGGAATTTAGCTCACTTGTGAGTACAGCTGGCAATATCATACCTAGTGGCACAGTCACATCCCTTTCCCACAGTGCTCCTGCCTCGTTTGTCTGGAGGATGGACAGACCTCACTGAGGGGCAAGTAATCAAATATTCCACTTCCAGCAAGCTCAAGCATTACTTACACATTTTTAACACAATTATAGAAATCCTCTATTGAATTATTAATCTCCTCATGAGATGTACTGTGATGATCTCTTTGCAATATTATTACTGTGTATCAACATTATTTAATGTATTCTTACAGCTCTGCTTTGAGGTTACTCTTCCCTTAATTTTATGTTCAGGGTCCTGAGACAGAGAGACCTGAGGAACAGATGTTAAACCCAGAATTATCAAGTATTATCTAAATTTGAGTGCCCAGTTTTAGAAACTCGGAGCCTGACTTTTTTTCATCTGTTCAAATTGCAGCTAGCAATTTTAAGTGCAGCTGTGAATGTTCAGCCTTTTTCTAATTTAGACCCAGATGTCTCCAATTGGGCCACAAGAAAATGAAAAATGACAGAGGCAGGGATAGCATCAATCTCTCCAGGGCAGCATTCAATTGCCCGCAGTCCCCTGCTTCATTTTCTGCACATTTTATAACTTCTGGAGGTTGTGAAGCAGGAGTCACACTGACAACAGCTAGAACAGATACATGACCCTGAAACTCTCTTTAATTATTTGATTGAAGATAATCTTTCCCCAGCTTATTCAGTGCAGAGAAAGAATCATCTTCAGAAAAACACTGTAATGCAAACAGAGCAGGTTGCACATGCATTTCCCAATTATTAAGAGCCTCACTTCACAAACTCTGCCTTCTATAGTACATCAACAGGAATATCTCCATGCAAATTATTGAAATAATTTCTTAATAAAAGGACCTTTAATCTATTTTTTTTTTCTTATCACTGCTATGTTCTGGAGAAGAATGGTCATGTGGTGAAAGCCTGAGGAAAGAAATTAGAAAATTTATTTCCAGAATCAGTTCTGCCATAGATTTTCTTAGTGACCTTGGGCGCTCCTTATCCTTGCTGTCATTCCCTTTCATCATCTTGAGGTTTGGACTAGCACAAGGGCTGCTTCAGGGTAGTTTTTTGGAGCTCGACTCATTATTGTTGGTGGAGGGTCAGATTCTCAGGTGGAATGTGCTATGAAAGTGTGAAGTATTATGCAACAGCGTGCTGCAACAGAAGTGTCAAACACAAAGTGTTGTTATGAAATACTAATAATGGCATAATTGTATTAGGAGATAAGCCTTTAAAAATTGTTTGTACAAGACCTCTTTATTAATATCACTATTTTTTCCTTGGCCTGAGCATGATGATTAGGTAGCAAGGCCCTGATGACAAATACAAAAATGTGCAGTATCACTGTCTGGCTTCAGAGCTGTACTACCCAGAACAACAAGTAAATACATACTGTAGGACTGAGCTGTCCTACACATTAATCTGAGCTACTTGGTTACCTGCAACAAAATATATTTCGATATAGCCCGAAACAATCTTACACCAGGAACAAAAGTACCCAAGCTTGAGAACAAAGTACTCAAGCTGTGTCTTTTTGAGGGCCATGTGTTTGGGGCGAGCAGACAAACAGCTCTCCGGGAGAACCCAGCACCACACAGGATGTGCTTGCGAGCATGGGGCTGCAAGCAGCGGAAGTGTGGGAAGATAATGCTGTAGGTGGAGCTGGTGAGATGGGTATTGAAATACCACAGAGTCCTTTGATCATTTTAGAACACAGGGGAGAATGCAGGCAAAAGGCAGAGAAACAAAATAATTTCTGGCAAAGGGTCAGAAATCACAGTTGTTACTTGGGCTAGATGTTAGAATTTTATAAAGAGATTAAATTACTCTAAACTGGTATATTTCTGGAGAAAACATGATAGGCAGGATGAGTCTCTTCAGTTGGGAAGGAAAGCTATAAAAAAGTCAGTGCCTGGAATTTTAAACTGGGCAAGCTTAATAGGGTAAAATGCAGGGTTTTTTTAGTGGGCTGGTAACTAATCATGGGACTATGTCACCATCAAGGATAGTGGTGGATTTTCTGTCCTTTAGGAGTCACAGCTTGGATGCCATCTGGAGGATAGGCAGTAGTCCAAGACAAAAACATCAATATCAGTGATATACAGGACAGTCTAATGATCCCTTTTGGCCTGACACTCAAGGAACTGAAGTTCACAGGAGTTCTGCCACTGACTTTAACGAAGGCAGGATTTCATCTTCTGTTCCCGAGGCTTTAGTAATAGAAAAGGTATTAATTACCTCTGCTCAAATGATAGGAGCCAGAGTGATGTGCAATGCCACGAAGAAAAGCTGCCAACAGAAAGCAGCAATGATGCAAATTTAAACCAATTTTTTTTTAAGTGAGTATTTTCTGCATTTCTGCTGCACAGTCTTTTGAAGCACATCTGTGTGGTCAGTTCTAATTATAGAACACTTCTGGGACATAACCCTGTGTACAGTTGGAACCAGGGCTGCATCACAGACTTTGAAAAACAGCAGATGAGAGGGGGAGATCCTAGTGATCCAGATTTTGCAAAAAGAGTGGATGCAATTTTGGTAATTGAAGGCAAGGGAGATTGTCAAAGATGGGTCAAATTGAAGGTCAACTGCATTCTCAGAGAAGAGAAGCAGGATTAACAGCAATGGATAATTCCGGACTCTGGAGATGACTGCATCTCTGTCAAAGAGCCAAGAGAAAAGATAGATTCTTCTGCTTCAGCCGGGTTGACTATTGCTTCAACTTCAGAAACTGGCTTATTTGTATAGCTGCATTTAGGTGCCTTGCCAGAAGTGAGGCTGCTGGCTATGTACTAGTTTCGTACAATAAGACGTGTTTAAATGTTACAAATCTTCACTCTTTGTGTTTCTTTCTGTCTCTGTGGAGGGAGTAGGGGGATGCACCACAACAGCAGCACACGGCTCATTAACAGCTGATGAGTTATTTTCCTTCTTCCATGAGAAGAAGAGCTAGAAAATTTTCTATAATAAAAACATATTCTGGGTTTAAAGGTCAAATACAGGAAATACCCTGGTGATACTGAAGATACTGAAGGAATACTTTTGATTTTCCCGTTTTCATTTAGATTTGCATTTTGAGGCACTGGTTAATGAAATGCAAGAGGTCCCTCTAAGGTATAAACAGAATCCAGTAACGTGTGGATGTATATCCAAAGTGAGCACACACCTACAGGCAAAACCACAAACACATAATTGATCAAAATGTCTGTGAAGTATCCCATAGAAGGATTTCAACATCAACTATTTTTGATAGTGAATATATTCAGTGAAGCCATCAGAACAGTCAAACGATAATGATTAGTGCTATGCTTTAGATCTTTGAAAATTGAGAGGAAAAAAAAGCATAAATAAATGGATTCCATTTATATCAACTCTCCCTGGTATATGCCTTTCTCTTTCAGAAAACCCTGAAATTCCAAACTGAGTTTGTAACAACCTCATTCTGGAACAAAGATTATGTGACTGCCCCACTGACATACTACCAGTGAATCACTATCACATTTTATTTTCATGAAGTTGCACTGTTTTTTCATGATAGTTAGAACTAGGACATATGAGTTTTGTATTGCTCTTTTCTGACATGACCTATGTTTTAAAGGATTCACTTAGTTTCAGTGCTTCTTCATCTCCTTATCCAAAACCAAAAAAGGTTTTCCTTCCTGTTGAAGTAAATGGCAAGTCCATTGATTGCCAAATATTACAATCCTGTCATTTGAAGACCAAATCCATTATTCCAGCTGTAAATTGCTCACGTTGGCTGCAATGTTTACTACCCTTACAATAATTGCTCTTAAAATATTTCCCTGACTATGTATTGATCAGTTTCATTTTCAAAAGCCAGACATCTTTTAAGACATCTATGCACAGTAGTGAAACTGCAAACAATGCCAGTTGAACCATACCAAGAGTCACTTCAGTGGAAATATTTGTATTTTTAAAGTTCCTTGCCCCTTGCTTTTCCCTCTTCTGCTTTTTTTTGCTTTTCTGTCAGGTAGTAGGACAATGACATCATGTCAGAGAGGTCTGGTTGGTCCAGCTGTACTTCTACCTCTGTGCTAAATTGGAAAATAAGAGGATAATTGAGAAAAAGTCTTCTTAAGAAATTTCTATGATTGCTAGACTTTTAGGGGATAGTTTTACCATCACTGACCAAATTCAGACACTCATGACAGTGCCACATCCAATCCTTTTTCCTGTACTTTTGATATTACAAAGGCCATCAAAGTCTTTATAGGTGCTTCTGTAATGCCACATCTCCCCTTGAGAAGAAAAGGTCCCAGTACTACAATGGTTTTTTGTCATTTGACAGCTTCATCATATTAAACTCTCTCTTTCAGTGTCCCTGCACCCACTTTTGGTATATTTGCAGTTGGCTTTTATTTCTCTTTAATATTCTTGTATATTTTGTGTGTTGTGGATACACATCTCTTTTTTTTTTTGTTAATTCCTACTCCCCAGCTACATTTATTGCTTTCTATTACATATATAGGTCTTAATCAGTTTAGGCAACTAGCATTGTTTCATTGCATTTGGTTCCTACTGATCCCAGAATACTTGGGAATCATACCTCTTTCTAAGTATCATCATTTTCTAAAATCCAGAAAGGTCATTTAGGGCTTACTTGCAAAGCAAATGCCATGAATAGTGAAGGGCTTTCAAATTCTGAACCTTGAAGCCCCTGACTAGAAATATTCTGGCTCACATGCAGTCTAAAGCAGTGTTACTGTCAATGTGACACAGCTGGTCCTACTCAAAACACAGGAATGCATCTTCCATCCCCTTTCTCTGACTCACACATTATATATGCAGATGCACCACACCTTCACTTGAGTTTTACATCAGAAGCCTCACTGATGTTGTCAGGAGATGTGCTACATGGGCAAGCATCAGGTGACTGAAACTATAGATACGGATCTGTAGACAATTTTTGAATAATTTGGCCGTTTAAATAACTGGTTAAAATACCCTTCTTTTATATGCAGTAGCAGTTCCCACAACCTAAACTGACTAACCATCATTGCAGCCATTAATCATATCAGTAGAAATTATTGGTGCAATATTATGAGTAACTGGAGGAAATTGTGAAATCTGTTTAGTGTAGACTGCACCAGCTGTTTGTGGGTTGTCAGTAGCTCAGAGAAGATGGAAATGCAGTCAGTGGGATCCGGCTCAGGACAATACATCTGAATTCCAACACCTACTGTTGCCCACACACAGGCATCTAGAGCCTTTTAAACATCCCTTGGGCATCCTGCTGGGCCCTCAGCTCCTGCTGCAGAAGGGTTTGGGTCTCCTGCAGGTCTTGCTGTTGCATGTGGCAGCTCTGTGTGGATGAGTGAGATACACAGGGGCATGTTGAATAGCACAAGATCCTGGTGTGTGGGTGCTGCATCCCACTCCTGCCCTCTCTCAGTGGCTGTGGGAGTTTGGACAATTGTCTCACATGTAGACTTTGATATGCAGACATCTATCTGCAGGTGTTTGCATCCTTCCCTGTATGCCATTGAGGGAGAGATACATTTCAAGAGGTTGTTTAGGCATACCTAGGGCTGGTCCTAGCTTTGATGTGCTCTACAGAGCACATTTCTCCACAGATACTCTGGGGGGGTCTCACAGCTCTCTTCAGATTCAGAGCCAGACCCTGGGACTGAACGAAGATGGAGGAGAGAGAAGACACAGACCTCTGCCTTGGGCTGGGCAAGCTCTCCAGGCGGTGTTGGGTCTGTGCACATGCCGTTGCCAGCACCACTGACTGCTCCCCTCAGAGGAGCTGCTGCTTGGGCAGGAGTCGATGGGCAGCATTGCCAGCAGTGCTTGCCGAGAGATGAACACACAGACCACAGACACACTGCAGCACAGCTGGGGACGTGCTTGTCCACTCAGTGGTTTTTACATCTGAGAGCTGTCTTTGCAAAGCCATGGGCATGGCCAGACAGCACTCCTGAAACAACACAGTGGTCTCTAGCTGTGGCACTGAAGGCTGGCTGTCCTTGAGGATGCATGGGAGGAAAAAGGGGATGACACAGCAACTGATGTCTATAGCGAACATATCATTTGTTTCAAAAAACAAATGCTGCTTCTTCTCTAGCACTGTGCTTCCTTTCCTTCAGTAAAGAAGAAACTAACTTCCTAACTTCCTTTGAAGTTTCCTAACTCCACACCCCAAATTAATATTCCATGCTCTGTATGCAAAGGCCAATCTGAAAAGCATTTAGCCTCTCCAGAAGGTACTAACAGCCTTTAGGAGCTCACATGTAACATCAAACATCTGGCAGAGAAGCGACACATTAATATCCACAGACAGATATAAAGGTGTATTGTATATCAGTGTCGTTGCTGATCTCGTTAAACTCATCCATATGCATGCTTGTCTTCCTAAAATGATCCTGGGGTGTGGGAGCCAGTCTCTGGCCATAGATGGCACCAAACAACCACGAGCGGAGCAATCCCTTCTTACAGACGGAGCAGCCGGCTGAGGCTGCAGCCGGGGCAGCCCCAGCAAACCGACTGCCAGCCGTGAGGTGCCAGGAATGTCAAAACTTCATCTTCCAAGACATGATTCCGTATATCCCCCCCAAATCAAATAACCTTTCTGAGTGTCACAATTCTTTTTTCCTGTTTAATTCTCCTGCCTACCCTCGGGTTATTCCTTTTAAAATGCAGCAGCATGTAGAGGGTCCTACCACAGTCACGGATAAAGAATGTTGACACTGAAAAAGCGTGGGATGGAACCAGTGCTATTTTGAAGACCTAGTAGTCTGAATAGGTTTTTGCATAGGGCTGTATGCCATGAAGCCTAATTTTTACATTTTCATGCAATTAGGTAAAGTAATCCTATTCATAAAATGATGAAGCTGTATCTTAAAATCTAATTACTGGTTTTTATTCCAACAATAGTTACCTGGATGTGTTACCTCTGTTTCTCCTGTGCCTCTCTGAAACTTAGAGGGTTTTTAATTTCCAACCCAAATTAATTTGTGGTCATGTTATTATTTTTCATATCTGTACAAACTTGGTGGTTTAGTTTTAATAGCTGTTCTCCCTACCCAGTATTGCCTGCTCAGCAGAGCTTCCCACCATTAGACAGTGTAACTTGCAGCCACATGGTCACAGGCTTAGGAGAAAGACATTTGTTCTTCCAGCCTTCACTTCCATACCCTAAAGATATGCCCAGAGGTTTTCCCTCCTTGTCTCCCGATAAAATATCCATCTGCCATTGGGGCTACGGCATCATGGACTGGGTAAAGGACTTATAAAGACATCAGCTTGATGAGGCCATCTGGAGGGCAGGAGTCAGGTAAGGCCCAGGGAAGGGACGAGTAAGGAATAAACAGGCAAGGAAAGAAGTGAGGGCATGGGATCCCTAGAGAAGAGGTGATGGGGTTGAGCAATGGTGCAGATGGCTTGGGGCAGACTCTCTTGACTAGCTTTGGAGGCTTCTGTCATTGCCTGCTGCAGGCATACCAGGACGACTAGAAAACAGACATTTTGGGTCATACATGAGGTCAAGGCCTTTCTCAACTCACTTTGTGCTATTACCTGTTGTCCAGAGTCTTGCCATTAGGGTCATTGGTCTCCTGCAGCTCCCTAGCCTAATAGTCCCCCAACCTGCTGGTGCCCCACAGCTCTGTGCACCTCGGAGCACACCCATTCCCCAAAGCTGACCACTAAACTGGATCCCAGTGGTGATCCTCCATTATGTCTCAGAATACACTCTCTAATCATTTGCTTGCCTTCAAGCACACTGTGACATTATTCTCCATCCCTCCTTCTCCTTCCCTCCTCCTCAGTTATGGCCACCTTGAAACTCCCCTCACCAGGCCTTCTTTGTGCAGTTGACTTAACAGCTTTTTCCATTTGGAAGGCTTATTACAAACATTGCAGAGGTAGAGACAGGCTTCTCTCCTCTCTTAAATAGGTAATTCATTTTGAAATAAGAAAAGTTAGACTAAAATTAAACAACACCCTGATGAACAGGCAACACTGGGGATTCATTTGCGATCCTTACTCAGAGGTGGGCAATTTGTACCAAAGCATAGATACTATTTTGGTCCAGCTTTACTACTCTCTTTGCAAACTTAATTGCACACATTAAGTGATGTTTTGTGTATCCTTAGTTAAGAACAGGGGCTGGAAAGATTGCATATTGCTGAGTCTGAATGCCTACTTTCATAATCCTCAACTTGGATGAACAGATTACATCCAGGAAGACTCCTTTCCTTTCATTACATTTCCATTTCATTTTAGTCAATTAATATTGACTGATACAGAATGATTGCTACTGGGACTAAAAAGGGAAAAGTACTACATGAATACGGAAACAGGATAAGCAAATTTATTTTGCAAACACAAATTTGGATTTTTAAGACTTTGTTCGGGTATATCACTAAACAATAGATAATAAGTTCCAGAGATCAGGGATTTTGTGTATATTCTGTAGAACACTTAAATGATGAAATCAGTTATAATTTTTTGGGGAGTTTTGCCTTGGTAAAGGTGGAGCACAAAGTGCAGATGTAGAATATTAAAAAGGTTCAATTGGCTTAGCCCAAAAATTTTGTATTAACAGTGACTCCCTCTGAATTAAGAAAAGAAGGCAATATTTTCAGCTTCAGTTTGGAATTTATTTTCTGTAAATTTCTTCACAGAAATTAAGCCCAAATTAGAGTACCAGATAAATTCACCTGCAGATCCCAGGACACCTAGTATCAAACTGATGCCTTTTAGATAGGCTGAATATTACCTGCTTTCCAAAACCTAGTAGCAGGTTTTATATGACCTCAGGCAGTAAAACAATCTCTGCATGCACAGGCAGGTAGAGAGTTCCCAATCTCCTCAACATGCCTGAGCTCATGAAGATGAAAAGACTCTCCTGCCAGGCCCCAGAGGTATTTGGAGCATGTACTGATGGTGGCATGGAGGGTGTTATTTTTTCCTGACCCTGAAGCCTTGAAGCATGAGATTTGATTACAGTCGTTGTCCCATTGCAGAGCTGCAGAATTTATGAGTATTAAGAGCACAGCAGAAAGTTTCCTTTTCTCTATAGAAGACCACTGGTGGGTACATAGGGTGACCCTCAGACTTCAAATGCACACACACACAGAGCTTTCCCTACCACACCCACAGGCAAGAGTGAGACAGCTAATTCACCTGAAAGCATGTAAGCAGCATCTCTTTCTCTCCTGCATGAAGCATTCAGGCATTCACCTCTCTCTCTGTTCAGCTAAGCTCAGAGGTAAATTCCTGAACAGCAGTTTGCTTCTATTTCCCAGGGTGAAACCACTGCAGCTTCTCCATGGTTTTCCAATCAACTCCCAACTTTCTTTTGTGAAAGGTTATTCGTAATCTCTGAATTATTTGTGGATCTCTTCTCAAAGCTGGTGCAGTGTGGGCACTCTCCCAGCTGGGCTGCACGGGGGACAGGTTTTCCCCCTCACTTACAGGCCACCTTCATCCTGACATGACCTCTCCTTCCTTACAGCACGATGATTTGTCTTTCTTATTTTCCCATTTCTCCTCCTTGGAGCTGCTAATTTCCAGCATATTCTTTTACACTGAAAATGTGCAGAAATATGCTTTTCTCCCCAATAACTGGATCTTTCTTTTGTAGATGTTAGAGCAAACCCTACTGCATCAGGACCATGCATGCAGCAGATCCAGAGCACTAAGTAGCTGATTCCTAGTGCACATTACCAATGCCATCTCCTGAGATCCAAAATCTTGCCAGCAAAGGCTTTGTGACTCATCCTGTGAACCATCAATATAAATGCTGAATAGCCTTGGACCAGAAACTGGGTACTGGGAGACCTATCAAAACCTGCACAATTCATTGGAGATCTCCATTCTCATGGAGACCTGTGTGCAAATGTCTGGATTTAGCACTTGCCTTCTTTCACCAAAAAAAAGCTTTTAGATCTAAATATATAAATAAATAATGTAAATTAAATATGTTAATATATATTAGATACATATTGATATACTAAATAGATATAAATGCTTTGCCAAAACCCAAGCAGATGGTATTGACATACTGTCACTACTGCCCAAACGGTAGCTAAGTCAAAGATAGTGACATTTGATTTAAGAAGATCTACCTACCATGAAACCATGACATTGATTACTTGCATTTTTCATAGAATCATAGAATCAAGGTTGGATACACCTTCAAGATCATCCAGTCCAACCGTTCACCCAGCAATGCCACTCTAACCCCTAAACCACTAAAGCACATCACCCAGCATCAGATGCAGACATGTCTTGAACACATTTCTAGCCTCACCTCTTTGCTGCTACATCCTTACAGAAACCATTCCAGTGTTTTGCCTCTTAGGTTTCATATATTTTTCCCGTCTTTTTAATACTGCTAATGAATATAATGAAATAGTTCAATACATTGAAATATTAGTGCTAGTAATGAAAAAACCTCTTCATTTACTTCCTTTAAAATCCTAGATGTGAAATTTCTAGGGTGGTATATTTGAAAATGTGTAAATTTGATAGGCACTGCTTTGAATTTTCCCATGTTAATTTCATAAAAATGAAAAAAGAAAACTTCTGTGCCAGCTGAAAATTTGTTCCTGTGGTTTGTATTTTTCTTTTTGCCTACACAGTCTGAGCAGAAAACTGGTCCTTTCATACTGCTAAAGTATGCAGAACAAATCTGAGCTTCATGTGAGAGCTTCACACAGAGGCTTTTAGGAAGCAGCTTTGGGGACCGTCCCTGCCATTGCAGTGGTGGGTGCTTGGGGCTGCCCACTGTACTGCACATTCCTCGGTGCCTGCCACACTCACTGATGCCCAGAGCACACCCCTGGCTGTTAAACCTTCAGCTTCCTCTACAGAGGCAGCCGTGAATTGAATTTCGGCTACATGGTTGGCAGGTTTTGTGTTTGCATCCTGATCACATGTGACTGAACAGATGATTTTTCTAAGCATTTAAAGAGCTGCAAAGAAAGCAACATTTCTGGGTTTAGTACTTTAATCACTGTTTAACGATGCACTGTGCCTTTACTGCTCCCTTGCTCTACAGTTTTTCTTTCCCCAACACTTGTTTCTGATCTTCAGGGTGTATTTAAGCACTGCAAAATTTAGCAGATTGCCAAGCACTTACTGTGTATCTGGCACTAATTGCATTATCAGTCCTGTTTTCTCTCCACAGTTATACTTATGATACCTGTGTGAGTATCATAAATAGATATCTAAACAGATATTGATGTTATTGATGACTATTGATGACTGGTTTGAGAACTCTTGCCTCTGTTGCTGTAGGGCATTTTGCTCTCAGATTGCACCAAATACTAGTTATCTTTTTAACTCTATTGGATTTTAAACCACATAGATGTTAGTGGATTATTTAAATCACTTTTCCTTCAGTGTGAAAATAGGCTTCCTACAGCTAGCTTGAACTCATCAGTCGAGGGGAGTTAGAGGAGACGTCACAGTATGGCCACAGTAATCCTGGAAAGACGACTGCTGGGGAGGTTCAGGATCACTCTGTGCACTCCAGCATTTACCACATGAGCTACAACCACCTTTGGTTGTTTCTTGTCACATTGCACAATGACAATCAGCAGTTTTTTTCCTCTGGACTATCATAACTAATGAAAAATCACAAAAAAAAGGCTTGCTGCTTCACAGAATCATGGAAAAATTTGTGTTGGAAGGGACTTTTAAGGGTCGTCTAGTCCAATTCCCCTTCAATGTGCAGGTTCAACTACATCAGGTTTCTTAGAACCCCATCCAGCCTAACCTTGAATCTTTCCAGGGATGGAGTGTCCACCACCTCTCGGGACAATCTGTTCCAGAAGCTTAAGAAAGCTTCACTTAACCTGAATAACAAATATCATGGCATGATATGAAAGCTCCCAGAATTGCTTTGATTTTGTTCTCTATGGATGTGAACCTAAGCACCAGCTGCTTTAATTGAAATATTAAAATAAATCCTAGAGGTTTTCTACAGTCAGTTGGTTTTGTAAAACACTTCTGATGCTTCACCAAAATTGTCCACAAGAGCTGAATATGTAGACAAATTAATCTCCAGCTAAGACAAGCTCAGATACGCTTAAATATTGCATTATATTATTTTGGACTTTAATTGCCTGACAACATCTTTCTAAGATAACAGAGCTTTGAAGGCATAAGTGTGTGACCTTAACACATTCTTACTATGTTAGAACTTCCACATATAATCTCTTACCTCTGTTAATTGAGACACATTCTTAGGGAAGTTACATAATACTAAGTGGAAAAACTAAAATGAACCTATTTTTCATCATGAATAGCTGTGCCCCCCATATAAGCTGAGAAATGCTAAGGTATGTTGATTAAATGCTGGCATATGTGGGCCAAGCATGTGAATCAGGTGAAGAACAATATAAGCACAAACATATAATGAAAGGTGACTACTTTATCCTAAAGGAAATGAGCCAGCTCTTCAAGAAACTGCAAAACCTGGGAAGTCTTACCAACACTGGAGCCATGAATGAGTTACGTGCAGTTACTGATCCTCCATGAGAGACCATGACTCGAGAATTACTCCTCAGTGGTAGTTGGATCTGAATTAATGATTTGGTTTTAGTAAGTTTAAAAAAAGATGTTCATTTCTAATGTGTCAAAGCTAGTTGAGCAGGAAAATAGAATAAGCATTAACGTACAGGACATGCTCAAATGAAACATTATCACTAAAAATCTTTTCAAATCAAGTGCCCGGTGTAAGTAAGCCAGCAGTTGAAGATGAATGGGCATTTCTGAGACTTTCTATATGGCTGAGAAGCTAAAATTATGGGTCCTGATTTGTGACATTACAGAGCTTCAGCTTCAGTTTTTGTTGCCTTAGATGCTCCAATATCCCTGTGAGTACTGGTCTCCACTGAAGTTAACCAGAGGAGATTTATAGGGGAGATTTAATTACAGTTCTAAGACCTGTATTTTTTTTACTTCTATCTTACATTCAGTTACTAAGTATCCATTTTTCAGATTTCTTATTTCTTCTTCTTGATATCATAAAAAATGATAATAAAAAATTCTCAAGACTTTGCTTTATTTTTTTGGCTGTTAAAACTAGCTGTAAGAAAACAGGATCTTTGTTTCTTAAGACTTTGTTTCCTTCCACTTTTTCTTTCCTATCCTAAGCCACAGATTGTAATCCTGTTGTCATCACAATCCGTCGTGGGAATATGATACGATGCTGTTCTCACTGATGGCAAAATGCGTTTCGACTTAGAAACACAGGGAACCACATTGTATAATCTCTTTCCTCAGTTTATATGACATAGAGTCGAGTCAGCCCTAAAGTATCAAATGGGTAATGAGTAAAATGTTGAGATAAGGAAAAGAATTAGAGAGCAGAATGTTCTGGGTATATGAGAAATAATCTCAAATTAATTTTTTCAAGAGTGCCAGTACCCCTTACTGAAAGCCAGTTTGTGCACCCAGCTCAATGCGTTCAAATATCTTATGTATATCTTCAGGCTTGAGACACAAAGTCAGAGATTATGAACAAAAATTTCATCCTAGGCTCTATGCTTTCTGCATAAAACTGTGCAAACTGTCTTGCAGAAGCACATGATGTGCAGTGGCAGGAACCCCCAGATCAGAAGGGGGCACCAGCACTGCTCAGCATAGCATGGCTCATGGCAATGCAAAGGGATGCTCTGGGAACTGAATGAATCCTCAGGACCAGTCTTATGTCATTTGCTCTCTTGCTGGGGTGTGACTCCAGTTTTTGTATTATTTCATCGCAAAGAAGTCGTGACCTCTTTCAATTCCAGCTGCTGCTTTCCTCCACTTCCCTCTTGTTAAATCAATATTAGCACAGGCAGTGAAATTTGGCTCATGAATGTTTGCGTCTAGTCTTAATCTATTAAAAAATTGAAAAGAAAAAATAAAAACATCAATAATTATACAGGTTTTTTTTTTATTAGGCACAAGGAGCTTCATCAGAAAGGAAAGGTTATACGAGAAACAATATATAGGGTATTGGATGCACCACAGTGATCTGCAGATTTCCCACTCAGCTTTTTGTGCACCTGGAACAAGGAATGTATTTTCAATCTATTTTTGTTTTTCATTATGGAAATATGCAGCCTAAGAAGAATGTTACACATAATCTCCTTGGGTTAGGAGAGAACATAAAGATCATCCTCTAAAGAACTGCTCACCTTGAATATCTTCATAGGTTCTGGCCAACAAGAAGACAAAAAGTCTCTGCCTACAAGTAATAGTAATAGCTGCAACCTCTGTATTTTGCCTGCCTCATTTTGTGCATTGAGTTGATTGAAGGCACAGCGAGATCTGCTCAGAGGATTGTCAACATTATCAAAATACACTCCCAAGGTTTACAGCAAGGAAGGAAAATAATGAAAGCTTTCGTACTACCAGCACAGTTAATGAGGGAAGAGATGTAGGCAGTACACATTCAGCTTCTTTTCTCTGCTGATCTCTGAAGAAAAGGTAGGCCATTCTCATATTGATGAATGACAACAGGTGGAGTTAAGATTGGAACTCCAGGAAGAAACAAGACATTGTTGAAAATAGGTCTGCATAAAGAAGTCTTGAAAGCAAAGGAAAAATAGATGTAGATGTTTGAGTTACAAAGTGCATTTTGACTCCCTAATCTGTGAATGAGGGTCTTGAGAATAGTATGACTTTCCTACTCCCAGGATAACCCTCCCCCACCAGCATGGACTGGTGCTTCTTGATAGGCCGTTTTCTGAGGAAGTTGAAAACCCCAGCTTTAGTCCTTTCAGTCTGAGATAACAGTCAAACAGATATATCCAGGTGCAGAACATAGCTGAGATCTTCCATGTGGTTTACAAGGATCAACAACCCTGATAACTATGGCAGATAAAACGGACATATACTAGAGCGGACCACAGTCCACCCTACCTTGTTCCTGTAACACTCCAAAGGCAGTGACTTGTTTTTCTGCTCAGTTCAAGATACAGAACTCTATGAATATGAATAGGAAGTTCCTGTGCGCATTACATCTACAGCATTTTAATTGTAATATAATTTTGAGATACAGGAAGGCTGGTCAGATGTGAAAAAGTAAAGGGAACTGATCCTGATGATAACGATAAGGACAAGCAACAAACAAAGGGGCGTTTGGTGTTTAGCTCATGTTCTCTTAGACAACGGCCTGATAATAAAAGGGAACAAAAGAAACGTGATGAATGACAGTGGGGCTCCTAAGAGGAAACAAAACACAGTTGCAAACAAAGATAGTGAAATAATAGGGATCCTTTAAACCAGTTGGCGCTTTCCCGCAGAGCCTAAAAGACACAAAATTCACATAGGCCAAAAAGGCTGATTGCTAAACACACATGTGTTTGTAAACAAGGTGTAGTTTGGAGTCAGGAAGAGTCAGGGCTGGATGATGTGCTGACTGAATTGAATATTAATTCTGTCAATTGAGCCTTTGGTGCTCCTAAAACGTCAAAGACTTATTTAAATAATATAACTATCCTGTATTTCAAATGAAAAATAACCTTGGACACAAGGACTTTCCTGTTTTCAGATTTTGCAAAATGAAATTCGGCACTTAGCAGTAGAACACAAAATGGCAAGCATAAAAACTCAACAAGTGAATCTGCATTTTTTGGCATTCAGTTTAGATGAAATAGAAACAATAAAAAGTATCAAGGCAAGTAACCAGGTCAAGGCCTGATGTCTTCCTGTGCAAACAGATGCAGGTGCTTTGGTTTCCTTTCACAGAAATACCGACAATATAGAAACCGTTTTAGCTTTCTTTGTCTCCATTGTAATCAAAGGCATAAGAAACAACAACAGAAATCCCATGTCACCATATGTGCACTGCTGAGTTTAAACATGGATTAATTCAAAAGCGAAAATTGCTGCACTTCTGATGCATCACTGGGCCAGTGTGCAATGCAGTCATCCCCACAGTGCTCCAAAGATGCCTGGCCTAAAACCCCAAGGGAAGCACCTCAGACACTCCAGCAGGCCCCCAGGACCTCAGCTGTGCTGCCACTGGTCAGGCAACACTTTACCACATGGTAGCTCCCAAATACTCTTCTCATGACTGAGTTAATGGCTGTGATGCTGTTGGTCTCTGAGTATGGCAGAGCTTGTTCTTCCCCAAGAGACCCAGAAGCTCCGAATGTGAGATCATGCGGCTCTTCCACAGTATGAGGATGAATAATTCCTGTACAGTTCCTCTGCACCCCCACCTCAAACACCAGCCAGCAGTTAATAGAACCGCACGAATGAAGGGAATTCTGAAGAGTGGAGTGTTACACAACTCCTCAGATGGAGAGGAAGGTCTGCTGGGGCAGAGTGAGCAAGTGGCTGGTCTGGCACAGAGATGTAGTCAATGCAGTCATGTGCCAGTGTTGGCCCTTACTGATCAATATATGAACTCACATATGCATATATGTGCCTTTTACTTCTCTGTGTAAGATGTAGATTGGGCAGATACAGACTTGGACAAAAGTAACTCTAGCCCCTCCAGACTGTGGCACTGGGACTGTGAAAATCTGACTTTCTTCTTGGCAGTGGGGAATAACTGCAGATGTAAGTTCTAGTTACTTGAGGGTTTGGGTTTTGTTCACTCTTCTTTTAGCTGTGGGAGGCCTATCCAGAGCCTTCTTAGCACAGATCCTCTCCTTCTTATCCCAAAGAAATAGTTTCACTTGTTGACACAAAAGATTCCTCTCATAAGATACAGAACAACAGAGTAAAGTTCCCTTCCTAAGGGAGAAGTGTGATCAACACATGCTAGAAAACCCTTCAGGACCATTTGTAGAAGTAGCTGTAGTTGTGTTGTTTGCGTTAGCACTCTGAACTATTCCCAAGCTGAGATCAGATCTTTGTGTTTGCTCAGACACAAGGGGAAGTGTTAATGTTTACTGAGTCAGAATGCTGTTGCTTAAGGAACTTAATTAAATTTATCATTCTTGGCCCATGGTGTCTCACACACTGAGCACCAGAGAAAGGCAAATAAGGACAACCCCATTTTCTGTGTTTTTCAAGTAACTGTGACAAGTGGAAGCATCAGTCTGGAAATTACCCTATTCTATTAACAATTTTTCTGACCAAATCCTCACTATAGAAGAAGAATGTGGAAGTGGAAATAATTGAATTGTGCATTGAAAGAGATATATTTCATATGAATTAAAGATACTTATCTTCATTAAAATAACCTGACAGAGAGCTGCTGTGCTTCATTCAGTTAGAAAGACTTGGTATTCATATTTATTTTTCATTTACAAATGAGAACCCCTGGGATATGATAACTTAGCTGGAGCTGTTCATCTTTAAATTTTCATTTGGAATCCAGCCTGGCTTGCAATAATCAAAGGTTATTATCTAATGGGTAGAAGTGGAGAAAATAATATCTTGGGTTTTTTCTTGCAATTTTTAAATTACTTTGGTTGGAATGTGAGAACAGCAACCCCCAGATAGGCAGGGAACCTGTACAGTTCAGTCTCTGATACTGGATGCTAAGAGGGATGTGATGGATCTGCCTTATCTATGTCTGATAGTTTTTTAAACTACTCTATGCTGTTGGTGTCCTTGACACCCTCTAGCAATGAGTTTCTAATTTTAATCACGCATTATATGAAAAAGCATCTTCTGATAATTTTAAGCCTGCCATGCACCACAGCTATGCAAAAATAGCTGTTTTCACTCTGTATCATTAATGATTTACAGATATCCAATAAAATTCTTTTAGCCACCATTTTTTCCTATGCTGAAGAGTAATATAAGAGAAAATAGTAAGTAATATTTCCTCCCCGTGCCTAGGTGTTGTTTCCAGTCTGCGATCCTAATTGCTGCCTAGCTGTACCTTTTCTAGTTATACTGCATCAGTGGAGCAGAAGTCCATGCAATATTCAAGACACAGTTTCACCAGTGGCTCAGAGGGTAGTATAATCATGCTTTCTGTTTCATTTTGATAACTGCACTTAATGAGTTTCTGATAAACAATGTTTCGTTCATTGGTGAAATGTGACTTCAACCTTTACAAGCCATGCTTACTCTCTCATATATAAAGCGTTCACCTTTAATTTTTTTTTGTGACTCTTGTCATTTCTTTTTGACTAATTTCACCATTTGTAAGCAGCTCCCTTCTTGAATTTGGGATGTTGGTGCCTTTTCAATTTTTTGCATGGATACTGTATTTGAATACCTTAGAGTCACTGCTACAGAGCTATTCTTCCATAGTTATATGTAGAAATACTTCCTTCAAACTGCTCAGTATTAAATCTAAAATGACTTTTCTTCTTGGGGATCATCTGACTAGTTGGGCCAAGAACTGAAACTATCTAAACCTGTTGTCTGAATAACAGTGTGCTCTGAACCCTTCCTAATCCCCCTGCAGACAGCTGCAGTCTCCCCTTGTACCTATTTGACCCTTGCAGCCTTTAATCTGAGGGTGCTTTGCAGCTGTTGTCACCACCCGTGTGAGTCAGTAGAAGCACAGCCTCGATCATCAGGCAGATTTATCATGCTGAACTTTACCCACTGAACAGGTAAATATTTTGTCAGAGTTTGCCAGGCAGACTCCCACGCTTGTCACCAACAGAGAGGGACAGGCATGCGCAGAGTGTTGCTGGTTCTACCAGCTTTGGGATAGGGGACTGTCCTCTAGATTGTCCAGGCTGACCTGCCAGAGCAGGACAACTGGTTTTAACTATTGTTCCTTCTTAGACAGGAAATTTCAACCCAAATTGATTTTACAGCACATATTCACTCTGTTACCCATGCGAAGCTGAGCTTTCTTTTAACAAACACTACTGCTCCTCTAATGGTGTTGTCTTCTCTGTTATTCAGATGTATTTGAACTCCACTGTATTACAGTATAACACTGATTATTTTCTATCAGATGCCTACTACTATAGACATTTAAAATTAAATATTCCAGTTCACTAACCTCCATCCTCAGACTCCCAGCAGTCACACAGAGCACTTTCATGTCGAGTACTGATCAGACCCCTATTTTTACACCTGACTTCTCTGGAGTGTTTGCACCAATCTTTGTTGTCTCCTGTTTGGATTTTCTTTCTTTCTTGTCATCTTCTTTCAGGCATGCAGAGTGTTTTCAGTTTTACCCTTTCAATAATGAGTCACTCCAACTGCTGTGCTCTCCTGCATCTGTCACCTTGTCCTCAATCCTCCATTTTAAAGCACTCCTACAGCCTTTTTTTTTTTTTTTTAAATCCTGAATTCTAGCAGACCCTTTCCCCTCTACACTGAAAGCTGGGGTTTTCACACATTCTGCACTTGCCTCTATTCTTTTTACTGGAATGATGGTTTATGGAAATAAAGACTCTTAAACACAATACTTGAGATGTTCAGGGAATAGAAATCTTAACTGATAAATAGGAATCTGTGTAACGTCCTCACGGGACACTCAATCATAGCAGCCCAGTTCAACAAGAGAGCAGAGAGACATGGTGAGTCTGTCAATCTTGCTAACAGACCTCCTTGGTACACATCAGTTTGGTTATAAGGAACAGCAAACACAGGTTGTGCATAATTTATTAAAAATGGAGATGTGTTTTTAAATAAGCAAACAAAATTCAAGTGTTTCTCAACCTGTACACAGTTATACAACAGAAATAAAGAAACAGGCATATTTGCAAACACAGAGATGAACCTTTTGAAGTAAATGATTTATTAAAAACTGTATCCTTGGCTCCAGTGCTCACTGAGGTGTGCCATTAAGCTGAGCTAATTTCTTGTGTCTGCCTTGGAAAGCCATTACCACAACTGTCACCATGGTTTGCATGCACAGCACAGAGGAAGACACAAAACCTGTGTCCTCCCCCTCCAGGGAGTGCTCCCAGAAAGCTTTCCGGCCCTGAGTTCCATTACAGATTTGTCCTGCTACTTAGCCTGTAGGGAATCCCATGGCCATGTAAAGCCCATGAAAATAACAAAGCCTTGCGTTGCACATGCTCCTTCTCCACTGTCAGCCTTACATGCATACTTAAAGGCTGGGCTGGGGAGGCTGAGGCTGATGCCATTCATAAATCTAAGCCTCTGCAGAATATTCACAGTGCTTCCTCTCATTCCACTACACCAAGGGCATCTTGAATACATGGGAGGATTAAGCATGGTCAAGCCAGTACTTTACAGGGGCATCCCAACCCTGACACCCCCCTCCAACCCCCCTCACACCCCTAAAAATGGAATTCTCCAGAAAATTAGAGGTATTTGTATTTATGACTAAGAGCAAGAAACGGAAAACTCCATGTGGAACTTCCTATATGTGTTGTGCATGCATAAACCCTTGGGTATTTTACACAGAATGTTGATTATAACTACAGTACTAGAACATTTCTATCTGCCAAAGCATTTGCCTTGCACCTGCTCTCCTACCATGGAAAGAGAGCAATGAGAGAGAACAGAAGCTGCATCAGAAAAGGGAAGAAAAATAGTAACCTCTTTAGAAAAGCACCATCAATTTTTCTTCAAACAAATTTTTTCTTGGCATCAGTGTGGGGAAAAAACAAGCATGGATCTTCCACTGTTTCCCTGCTCATGATATAAGCAAACTTATGAAGGGCATGTCAACTCTACAGTTCTTCGAAGAACTGAAACGAAAGGATGGATCCTCAGAAGCTGGTTGTTTCTCTCTGTCTGAACAGTAACAGGTCTTGCAGTGTCAAGACTGATTTTCTTTCCCTCCCTCTGGATGGAATGTGTTTATTGGCACTGTGACATCAGCTGAGAGTTCATAGAGCTCTCTTGCAGGTCAAAGTAAAGTCACTGGAGGTTTCAGAGGGAGCCAGGGCAGGATTTAAAACTGCATTTCCTTTTGAGGCCGTTGAATCCTTTCTAGATTTCCAGTGTGCTGCCAGTCAACATGAGGTTTTTCCTGATAAAAGCAAAATGTGCACCTGGAAATGAAGTCCTCAGCTATTCTGCAGTTAATACATAGCCCTGGGTTT
Organism: Aleadryas rufinucha; assembly: GCA_013397815.1. Taxonomy (NCBI): domain Eukaryota; kingdom Metazoa; phylum Chordata; class Aves; order Passeriformes; genus Aleadryas; species Aleadryas rufinucha. The sequence continues at coordinate 9,508 of VZTH01007006.1, read as the reverse complement.
CATACATAATGAAAATGATATATTAATATATATACTAATATGTGTTCAAATGCAAAGAAAAATACTTTGTCTCAACAAGGTGCTTAAGAATGCTTATGTATAAAAGTTGCTTTAACAGAGCACTCACTAAATATTTTTTAAAATTATGCCTAGCACTCTATATTCATGTCCTCTTAATCCTTTCTATGTAACTCAGTAAATAAATAAATAAATAAAGCCATCATTAAATATACATGTTTCAATGTATTTAAAGTATTTATTTTAGACAGAAAGGTACTTGCCGTGCACATGAAACCATATTTTATTTTGGAGCATTTGCCAACAATATGAGAGATCTCTTGCAGTGCTGAGAAAATCAATACCCAAGGTAATAATTTCCACAATTAGTTCTGCATATTGGCTGAAAAATGCTCTTAAAATTATCTGTGTTTTACGTTTCCTCTTAATAGCAGCATCATTTTAAAAAATACATATTTTTTTAACATTTTTACGTAGGAACATACATATGACAAGGTTTAGATTTGCTATTAGTCATTTTCCAACTAGGTCACATATATTCAGGTGAAAGTTAATTTACTATGTACTTCATACATATGTAAAAATTCCATATATATTTCATGGTATATATATAAAAAATATATGTATTCCTGGATGGTAAGAATATATATACTCTCCTATATAATACATATTTTATAGATAATATATTTTTACAGTATAAATATAATATAGCTAGAGATAAATATAAATTCTGTGAAGGTGAAAAAAAGAAACAACAAGAATTTACAATGCCTATTGTAGCCACAAAGTATTTCGGTAACAAAAAAAAAGAAATTTGATATGATATGAACTGTTATTTTGAAGAAAGAACCAGTTTAGGAAGATGGGAGGTAAATGTAATGGAAAAAATTTCAGACTCTTTTTTTATACTCATGCTGCAGTAATGCCTGGAGGCCAGAGAGATACTTGGCTGACTAACAAAATGCTAATTATTCAGAGACTTCTGTTTCACAGAGTAAAGCCATATCAGTAACTTGGAAAGTGGGATCTGTGGAATTCTTAAAGCGTACTAATGAAAAAATGCCAGGAGAAAATTTAAAAGATAAGACAGTAAAAATTTTTAATAATGTGACATCACACTTACTTGCTATCCTGTATTTCATATCGTGAATGCTAGGATGTGCAGGAATGCAATGTCTCACAATGAGACTATGGCAGTACGTCAAACAGGAAAGAAATCAATAAAAATGTGAGCAGAGAAAGGTGATTAAAATACTGAAGATGCACTTTAAAAACATTGTGATAGTGTTCTTCCAGTTCTTCAAAAACTACAAATTTATGACTATCAGAGAAAATTTTCAATCATCTACTTGGAAACTTTTACCTGTGTATGATACCTGTATCTGAGTATCTATATTCATGTCAAAACCAAACATTGTACCCCATAGTTTTCTGCTCGATATAAATATATTGAATATTTCGCTCTATTTGATAGTGAATTTGATAGAGAATAATATCTTGAATATTAGGTTTGAGAACATAAAGACATGCATAAAGGGAAATTAAAATTATTTCTGAGGGAAATTAAAAAGGGGAAGATCTTAGGCAAAATCTGCAGATGGAGTACACCACAGACACATATGTCTTACAGACAATCATGTGTCAAAACAACATTATAAAGACGGTGAGAGTGAGCACCAGAAAGTTAAAAAAATGACAGAATTATGGTTGTCTACACCACTTAAATTTGGCTTGCATGTGTATATGCATTGTGGCAGTCAAGGGCACCACCACCTCCTGATTTTCACAAGTCCCTTCCCTCTCTCAGTGTCCAGAATAGGTGATGAGAAGGTATTGACTGGCTTTTCAACATATAATTTGTTCTCTGCACAGCCTGCACACTCTGATGGTTTTCTTGCACAGCAAAAATGACAAGATTTCAAACTGCTGCTCTGCTGGCCAGGGGACTTGGACCTAGACGATCTTTAAAGTCCCATCCATCCCAAACCATTCTGTGATTCCAAGATTTTGCAGTGCCAGTAGCTGTGGTGGCTGCAGGAATTAAACAGACTTCACAGAGCCTTTAGGGACTACTGCTGCCATTTTATACCAGGTAGGTAATGTTAAAAAGACTCTTTAAACCTGGCTGGCCAGTTTGAGATAATGAGGATTCCATTTTTCCATAGCCTTGAATAAGGCTACGGAAAAGACATGGTTCTCATCAATTTCAAATGCCGTCACGAGCCTCAGATCCATAGTGTTCAAGCTAATTAGGACACACAAATGCAAGAGGGAATTTGCACTTGCAAACCCTGGGAGGGCTAGACTTAAACACTTCTACAAATCTTACTGCAGCCTCTCACATCGGACACAAATACAGCAGCATGTCATTTGGATTCACATTACCTAGCATGAGACATCTAAAAGCTATTTTCAAGCTAAACTAGCCATTTCAAAGTTAAGCTGGTCATCTTTCAGAGACAGTAGAGCCACACATTGTGCCAGAGAGCTTGTCATCTTGCCTGCCCTGGGCATTTTAGACATTTTAGGACATTTTTAGAAGACATCCTCTTCTTCTAGGACACAATCAGTTGTCTCTGAAAGTTTCTATCTAACAGCAGCCTGAGTTCACCATCTTAGATTTAGATGACTAACCACTAAACACTTAAATTTTATGAGATACGACTCACATGTGAACTTCACAGAATTTTTTTAAAGTTTCTGATTTTTTGGGTGACTGTAGCATTAAAATCATTCCACATTACAGTCTAGAGCTGAAATTGCCATGTTGTACAAATACAAATCAAACAACTAGGGGGAAACAAAATCATCAGGTCATGCAATAATAGCACCCGGATAGAAAACTTCAGGTCTATGATGCAGGATTTTGTTCCTTGAGCTAGAAGAGTAACTGTTAGTGGTACTAACTGGGAGCCTCTCTAGAAAGTGATGGGACCTTTCCAGGAAATTTATCAGACTTTGCTGGAATAGAGTCTCCTGAGGTCCACACAGGCTGTGGAAAGGTGTACACTGTGGCTAAAACTCCTATACTTATCTTTTTCCCAACTCAATTTCCTTTTCCCTTCCCCTCAATGTACTAATATTTGTCATGTATCTTCTCAATTTCAGCTTTTCATCTTATTTCTTATTAACCATTCCCGGGTTCTAACTTTCAGACCTCTCTTTAGATCACGTCTGGGACCAAGACATCCAGGCTCAATGTCCTTCACTATGAAGAACATGTCTTATGTCTTTTGACTGTTTTCCCAGTATTTTCCCATTTGTAAGCACTTGGAGCTCTTCCTGTCCTCAGTCCTTCACCTCAATCTTCTTACCCTGTTCTGACATCATCAGGTTATTATTTTCCAGTCCAAATTGTCCTTCCCATGCTCAATGCTTTCTTTTGCCAGCTCCTGTTCCAGTCACTCTTGCTTTGCTTCTGCAACGTTGCTCCTTGGTGACTGTCCTGCCCCTTCTCTCTTCCTGTTCTCTGCTGCCTATTTGGGACTTGGATCCAGTCTGCTTGTTCAAACATTGTCTGTTCTTCCCACATCTTCTGCCTACTCCTCTCCAAAAAAAGGCACCAGAAGTTTTTCATGTTGCAAGATGATCTCCTGATCCCCAGAAGTGTTCAAGGCCAGGTTGGATGGGGCCCTGAGCAACCTGAGCTAATGAGTGGCATTGCTGCCCCTACAAGGGGGGTTGGAACTAGATGATATTTAAGGTCCCTTTCAACCCAAAACATTCTATGATTCTTGAAAATGGCTCAGTGATCTGAGCTGTCTTATTTTGACTGCAGTTTCCTCCACCACCACCTTCCCCCCCACAATTGATTCCCATACCACAGGAAAATTTAGCCCAAATAAAATTTGGAAAATTATAAGCAATGGAAATTGTGATTTTAAGGGTACTGACAAACAGTCTTAAAAACAAGTGACATCAGTATTTACCTTTGGTACCACAGGCATTTAACTGCATCTTCATTAAAACAGACAGGCTAGCAGCCTGTACCAGCCTATTCCTTGTGTTCAGTGCTACCACCAGGGATCCCTGGGATGTGAGCATGCTCGAAGAAGTGCTGAAATTCTGACATGATGGAATTGGCAGCCTCGTAACATCAGTCACAAGAAGCCAGGGAGGAACTGCAGGCTTAGAGGGTCTCTGTCAGCACTTATCTGCAGGCACCTGTGTAAGAGCTCTGACATCCCTGCAGTGCAGTACAAGATACTGTGTGTACTCCTCTGGCTGACACTGCTTATCTTTAGGACTCACATCCCCTTTCTCAGGTACTTGTTTGTCAGAGGCACAGCTCTGTTTCTTGCAATTCATTCCTTCCTGACAGAGGAATTCATTCCTTCCTGCATTATATCATGCTGCATTATATACATCGTGCTTAGTGGCATGCATCCTTTCGCAGAGTTGATGCTGTGCTGGAAAGATAAGGGAAACTGAAAAACAACCACTCTGACTCCATCACTATCTTTGTAGTCAGGAAAGCAATATATCTGAAGAAACAGTTAATTGAATGGAACATTGTGAGAGAGGAGATGACATTGCTAGGGACTGTATTACCAGAGGGGTCAGATCAGGACATTCCAATGATTATCTTAATTTCTTCATCTCTTCTGTCAATAGCTTTTGACTTCATTTCATTTGGCTGCCTTTCACTTATTTCCAGAGGCAAGAGGGCAAATCCTGCCAGTGCCACACTGCAGCACTGTGTGCTCCAACTGCAGCAAACACTGTGACATTATGCTGCATTATGCTGAGCCAGCCAGACACTTTTGCTGAGCCCGGGCATCAATGATGTATCAGTGTTTCACTGACTCCCATTCTATTAAAAGAGGTTAACAAGATCGGTGTTCAGCACTGATGTCTCTGTTTCTTATCTGCATGGAATTTAAAGTGCCCATAACTCAACAGCAAGTGATACTCCTATTTTTTTAAAGATCCCTGTAACTGGTGGCTGATTCCATTACACATTCTCAGTCCCTTAATGTGCTGCTTTCCCATGTGGATACATTATCCTTTACCATTTGCCAGCCTGGGCCTGGGAGCAGAGGGTGGAGGGAAATGAGGAAGTGCAGAGGGGGAGGGAAACGAGGAAGACCAACCTGCTGTGTGCAGTCACACTTTGCCACATGGACACGCAGAGCTCTCACGTAGCTGCGCGTGTGCCACGAACACAACACATTGCTCATCCCCCAGCAGATTCCAACGATCAACCCACCACAAAGTTCATAACAGCATCAGTTCTGGGATAAAGCTAGGAAAGCTGGAGGGTTTCAGTCTCACTGACAGAGTGGAGTGTAGAGCTGTGCCCCTTCAAGTGAGGCCATTCACTCCTGAATTACCAGGGGCTGGTTCCCAACAGCAAAAAGAGGATGAAAAGATGTCCTTTCCAGGAATTGCATCCCTCCTTTTCACAAAGTTTTCCTTCCAGTGTTTCAGTTAAATAGAGGAAGAGGAAGAATACTTTTCTCCATAAAATGAGAGAATGATGATAATATCACAGCCTAGTCACATTCGAGAGAAATGGGGAGAAGTGGGATGGATGTGTCCATGAAAGAGGATTCCATCTTTAGACCTCCAATATACCCCTCTGTAGGAAGAGCCTGGCACTTTGGTTTAAGTGGAATTACACTGTTTTAATATATACTGCAATTTTAGGATGGAAAATAGGATGGGAAAAATACACAGTAGCAACAGGACAAGCACAACCTTTATTAGCCAAGCAATCATTTCATAGCCATTGGTATCATCAGTAATGTGAATAGACTGATTGCTGATTTAGTTCTGTTCCTTTTTTTTTTTTTTTAATAAAAAAAAGTTAATTTGCCTTTATTTCTTGGAATCTAGTTTGGATCTCATATTACTTATTGACAAAAATAAATAATTTTGTGGAAATGCTGAATGAAATGTCAGCATTTCCACAAATACAGAATAATGTACCTGAAATTTCAGGTACATTAGGTCTTTTGAAAATACTGTATCAAATCCAAATAGTGGTAAGGATAAAGGTTGGTGGAAACATCTGTGGTGGTCTTTTTTCTTTGCAAACTGATATTTTATTTTCAAACTGTAGCAGAAAGAACACTCTTTGTGTCATATCACAACTAAAAAATGCTGAAGGCCTCATAAGAAACCATTGCAAAGTTTTCAGTAAATTGTCATCGCACACAGATGAACATCTATCAAAGTTGTACATAAATTTCCTATGCAAACTTTGCTTTTAGGAGGAAAAAAAGAGATCAATTTATGAGCTAACAGACCAAACGTAAATAAATGACATATGCATTTACAGTCAATATCTATATGCAAATACCAGGCATACACTTAATTTCAAAACCTGGTCCTAAAGTGTTGCCAAAAGTGGAAGCATCAAGGTGAAGCTAGGCTATAAAATAATCAAGATCAAATTTTGTCTGTTAATCAGTTTTCTGACTTCAGTCTCAGTAAGCAGAGAAGCAGTTCCACGTTTAACCTTGCTTTTGTCACTAAAACAAATTCCTCACAAGATCAAGCCAATTCTCTCCCTATATCAACTCATGCAATAATTTTCATGCAATGTCCCTGCTTAACTAATGAGAGCTCTCTCTGCCTTAAGGGAGGTGAATATGAAGCCAGCTGAGTGTCCTCTGTCCAGATATTCCCATGTCCCAGTGTGATTAGCACTGTCTTGTCAAATTTAGCTCTAAGCCATTTGTGAACACCTTCTTTGTTTATAGTAGCACACTGAAATCTGTACAGACCTCTGTGTTTGCTTTTCTGCATATCCTATTAACAGTGCACTACACTTCAAGATGTCATACTGCAGAAAGCCACAAAAGCGCTTTTAATAAATTTAAACCAAATTTAAAAAATTAGTTTCATTATGGATAAATACTGCTTGGTATAATTCTGAGAAAACAAAATTGGGGTTTAGTTCTACTGCTGTAAATTCAGAGTGACTGTACAAGAATTTTTGTACTGCATTTGAAATTCCTTAATTGCAATTTTGTACAAAAATCCCTATAAAAATCCAACTAAGGCTAAGCAGGATTGAACCCTGTAAATGACCAGCTATGATCTGCTTGGAAAGTGGTATAAAGAAATTTTTAAAATTTATGACCTTGAGAGAAATTTTCAAAAAGCTGATAACTGACCGAAAGCCCAGATATTTTTATTGTTGCATAAGAGTAAATAAAACCATTAACCACAATATTTCAGTTTTCATTCCTGTATAATAAAGCACAGTGTGTCAGATACTGATTCTCAGCCTTCCTTTCCCAGAGGCAGTCTAGTTATATAGGTACAACCAAGAAGAACCTTCAACTCAGGACTTGCACTTTTTTTAAAAAGTAGAAAAACAAAAAAAAACCCCAGGAACTAAGGGGGAATATTGCTTTAGATGAGTCAAGAATGCATGAGAGAACTGCCTCTATCAGTCTTCATGTTAAATTCAGAGCGATGTATTCCACTAATAAATGCAAGGAATGTTTTAAGTGTATTCCATCACTCCCATTTGACCAACTATTTGTTCAGCAGCTGTATGCAGCTCCTGCCTGAAGAGATTTTAGCACGATGAAACCATGGCTCAGATAGTAAATTACCAATATACTGTTACTGTGCACAAACTGCAGGAGAGACAAACATGACAAAGCATCTTCTATCCCTGATTTACCAATTTCTAGCCTGCATTTCAAGTGGGAAGATAGCAAAATGTTAAGGGTTTGTTTTGGTTTGTTTTTTGGGTTTTTTAATTATGTTAATGATAACAAGTTATTATTGCAAAGACAGACTTCTGTATTTCTCTCAATAAATAGGACTGCATCACTGAACTATAAAGCCAAGAAGACTCATACAGTGTGAAAATATGCAGAGGAACAACAGCTGCTAGTCATTATTTTCTCTTTATCCTTTCAACACCTCTCATTCAATTTGCTCTCTAATGGGTAAATCACACTTTCTCCCTAGGACATTTTCTCATTTCAGGCAGGTACTAAAAAGAATCCTGAGACAATTAAGAGTCATTGGTCAATGACATCCCATCTTTTGTTGCTTTCACTGTAGACATTTAAACCAATTTTTATGCTTTATCAAACTGATAAGTTTGAAAAAGCTGATGTTGTGTTCTAGCCCTTTGTCACTACTAATGCGATGGGGGATGTTCCTGCTTTTCTTCTTTAGACAATGAAGCTTGCCTCTTTTTTTTTCCTTACGCAGCCTGTGTTAAATTTCTCAAAAGAGAAATGTGAAATATAAAAATTATTGCTCTCACCTTATTTAGACCAAAGAAGAATCTACCAACAGACAGCTTTTAAACATTTCTTTTATGCTTTACCTCATCTGATAAGCTTCACAGTAGCTATTTGGAAAAAGAGGAAAAGCAGAAACAATTTTGCTTAAGATCACGTTCAGTTTATTGCACAAGTTACTATACTTTGCTCTATTCTCTATTTCTTAACTGTAAGATGAATATGTATTGTAGTTTGAGCCTTTTGTTCACTCCGATTTTAATTAATCTGATTCTAGGCCCCAGTGAAAATGAGGCAGGGAAAAACATGAACAGCTACAAACATCACATCCTACTAAACTGGACTTTTCACTGGAAAACACATTTTCCTTTATTAACTCTTGAAGTCATAATTATCAATTTTTCCAAGTGGCCAAATGGCACAAATCTCCAAAATGACAGAGTATGTCCACTGGTGAAGTTGGAATGTATCACAGCACGCACAAGCTTGAACGTCTGCACTCTTCCAACTATTTCTTGTTCAAAGTAAGTGGTTGCTTTTCTTCAGAAAGGCAAGTCAGTCTATATCTGGTTTTGACTTTAAGATTTGAAAGATGAACCTGATTACATTTCCCACACAGCTTCTAATATGCAACATTTTTTACAACTGGTACCGCTGGTATTATTTAACGAAATGGATTGTGCTGAAGATGTTGTGGAGAAGGCACAAGCCTGTAGCTACTCTTCTGAGAGTAGCAGCTGCTTGCAGCTACTCTTGGGCAGTGCTAAGGTCGACACACTCCCTTATGCCTCATACAAACTCAAAAAGGTAAAATATTATTCCAAAGAGTGCCTCAATCTTTGTGGTGCCTCAGTAAAGCGGGTCTTTAATGGAACAATAAATTACCTGCGGTTTAAGCCCTCCTTCAGCATCTAGTGCAATTCCATTCCACCAATCCTCCTTGAGGCTGATATTATTACTGTTTACTAGCTGTTATATAACCTGTTTCTGCCCCTCTCACATGCATCACTGATTCTCAGAACCCGTGCATTCTCAGAACGAAAAGGGGAAACAAAAATAATAAATAAAAATAGAAACAAAAGTAAACTCCCTTGGTATCGGGGAACATGGAAATGGCAGGAGCTCAGTGTAAAACCTTGCACATGTAGCGACAGCATCCAGTGCTGGCAGTGGAATGAAGTATTGGGACCACATGAAAAAAGAATTAAGGCAGACACGTTTCCTCGGTAAAAATACCGTATTTAAAAAAGGGGGGGTGTGTGCGTGTATATATA
>VZTH01007005.1:266534-320603 GCA_013397815.1 Aleadryas rufinucha | reverse complement strand
TCGAACGCGCCGCGGCGGGAGAGGGAAAGCCGGGCTCGCTTCTCGTCCCCTCGCAGCGCCGCCGTTGCCCCTCTGTTTCCCAGGCGGCGTGCCCCGCCGGGGGAACGAGCCCGTGCCGCCCGCTCGCTCCGCTCGCTGCCCGGCAGCGTCCTTCCCGCGCTGCTCCTCTTTCTCCCCAGCCGCGATCCTCGCCAGGTCTCCGTGAGCCGCCGGTTCTGGCAGCGGCTTCAGGGCAGCGCCGCTCCCGCTCCCCCTCCCCCAGGAATTTCCCTCTCCCTGTCAGTCATCCCGGCCCGCAGCCCCTGCGCCCTTACATAACGCGCGGCGGCCGGACCGCCCGCCCAGCCCTACACAGCCCCGCTCCTCTCTCCGACAGAGCAACTTCTGGCGCGCCGGGAGCCGGGCCCCCGTCTCCGTCCGGCACAGGGAGCCGCGGGGGGAAGAACCCTGATCCGCGTTTCACCGGACATGCAGCCCTGCGATGAGACAGGAGCCGGAGGCTGGACCCCGGAGCGCGGCAGGGAGCAGGCAGAGCCCATTCCTGGGGAGGCAGCGAACTCCAGGAAGTCTGGGCTTACCTGCAACTAATTAAAGGAGCTTGCGAATGAATTATGGAGCATGACCCAAGTGATTTAAGGTGTCAATCCTGATCTCACACTCAGAAGTAAATCCACTGAAGTTCACGAAATTGCTCTAGTGTAAATTAGGCGCCAACAAGAGCAGAATCAAACAAAGAACTTTTCTCCTTGTTTGATAGTAATGTCAACTTTGTCAGCTCATGCTTTTCTTCCTCTCTCAAAGGTCTCGTTTCCCTTCAGGCATCCTCTATCCCTCTAAAAAACACAAACAAGCACCACCAAAACCAAGCTTGCATCCCCATTCCTTGCATCTATACATCCAGAAGAAACTCAGCTAAAGACAATTAAAACATACTACTGTCAAAGCAGTAAAAGGGAGGAAAGTAGAAAAACAATTTTATTCACAACAAATAAAAGAATGGAAGTAGAGATGTTTGTGAGATGTTAAAAGAAGCAGAAATAGCAATCTTCCTGAGCTAGTGGGCTGAACTTGAAAAAGTAAAGACAACCAAAATCTCTCTTGCTCAACTTTTTTACAAAATAAAACTTTCCAGTACTGGGGCAAAAGAGAAGAGGAATGGAGAACAGAAAGATTATAATTATTACTCACAGTGAGGACAGGGATACAAGTGTAATGCAGCAGTTTCTCATTCATTAAGGATTCATCAGAAGTTTGCAAAAAGTGAAAATTTAAGGTCTGTCTAGGGTCCCTCTTTCTGAAACATTGCCTATTCCAACTACTAGGTCAACTTAGGTACTGTGCCAGGCATATATCCCTAGAGGGAATCATCTCTTCCATCAAAGCAATCTAAGCCATTTGGTTACAGGCACTGCTTAGGAGAAATAAGCTTTCTGTCAGCTGGAGAGTTGCCAAGATGCTGAGATCTATCCCAAAACAGTTCTGGGAAGTAATCTTTAAGAACATATCCATTATCATATTACATTATATTATTTAATATCGTAGTGGTCCAGGTGACTTTGAATGCGACTTCAGACCCTCCTGCTCAGTACTCTCACTGCTCACAGGAAAAGCTAACCACAAACTGCCGACTTGTCACAAGCACACAGTTGATGTGTGCGCTGCAAAGAAACAAACGGCACAGCATGCACCTGAACCAGCAGCCACGGACCAGCAACCTACACCCCATCTCGCTACTATGAGGGTTTCTGGTTCAACTTTTCTTGTTGCCGTGATATTCGCTTAATGGCAAACACTTGAGCTCTTACTGTAGGATGGGCAATATTCGCTTGTGAGATAATGATTTTGCTTCACATGTGAAAAAAAAAAAACAGTCTAGGACTGTATCACACTGCAGAGCAGGAGAAAGATTAGTGTTACTGAGAGAAGGTACCAAAATCCAGTCAAGTTCTAGCAAGCCCTGAGATTTTCTAATGCAAACTGGTGACATTTTCAGATAATTAAGAAACCCTGTTTGAGGTCATTTTTAGGAGTTTAATGAGTCCCTCTGGTCCTGTTTTGTTGGATATATAGGCCCATTCCTGCTCTGCAGGCAAAGAGCTCTTGGTGCAGCTTGGCAGGGAATGTATTGCAAAAACGGGATTAAGCCACACGTGCTTCCCTGGCTGCTCCTGTTATTCAGACATTGGGCCTTTATCAGCTACCAGCAAAAGCAACAAACAGTGAGAATAGGCACAGATGACCTTGGATTGTTGATAGTCCTTTTCCCAGGCAGACCCCACGTTCCTGGCTAGGAGAACCAGTCAACAGCATTGCCTTGCTCAGAGGAATCTCCAGGACGCCCAAGGACAGAGCTGCCATATCAGAGCAGTGGGAAGTCTCACCCGCGGTAACAAAGACATCAGGCTTTGCTCACATGTCCATATAATTTTCCCTTAGTGTGTTTCACGTAGAATCCCACAACAGTTAGATTACCATTTTAGCTGAAAGAAAAGGCACAGAGCACTGACTGGCATTTCGCTTGTAATGAACTAAACAACTTGTGTACATGTTCACTATTTGCAAGCAGAGGGAACATCACAAACCTATACTAATAAAAATTTTATGCCACACCATAGTTACCTCCATTTTCACATATACACCAGTCCATCATTGGTAGATCATTTATGACCTGAATTTTAAATCAATTTCTCTCCTGATTTTAGTATACTGTAAGTCACTAATCAGCAATATTACTCTTGTTTTACATCCTACAGGACCAACACAGCTTAAACACACTCACTTACATACACACTAAATTATAACTTCAGGATTTTTACATTTGTACTTAGTTACTGTTAATTTTATTCACACTCACCTGAAACATAGCAAGAAGGCTGCAAGAAAATATAAATAATTTAAAAGTATATGGCATAAAAAACCCTAGGTGGGCATATTCTTAATAAGAGCTTGCCAAATGTTTGGACAGCCAACACATAAATTTTGAAAAAGGAAGGTAAGTTTTGACATAAATCTATTGGGGTAACATCTATAGCATTAACATAAGGCCTCAGCATGCTGTATCTTTAGGGTTAGAGTGAGCAGGGCTTTAGAAGAGAGTCCACCACCTCACCTCCAGCCCCTCATACAGAACTGCAGCTTGTCTCTACCCAAGCAGAAGAAACACAGTGTCATATCTTCTCAGTGTATTGGGAAGTGTCATGTCTCATGGATCATAACGCTGCTCTCCTGATCCACCTCTGTTTCAAACATTTTTACTATTTACAGAACACAAGCGCATTGATGTCTTTTGTGAGGTCTCAACAATATTCCTGTTCACCCTGAAAAGCCTTATTTTAGCTGACATTTTGAACTGTGAAAGAATTTTTACCTTGTATTGATTATCTTCTGCTTTCCTTTTTATTATGTTAAGTTTCAACGTAGAGTTGCTGTTTTCTGGAGGGAGAGAAAGTTAGGTTCTTATTATGCATTCCTCAACTCCTCTGAATTGGAAAGTGAAACAAACTAGACACCAACATTAAAAGCCACAAATCTAATTTTGCTGTGGAGTGAAACATAAAAAACAAAGCTGGAAAATAAGTGGCTTCTGGTAGATTAGCAACTGTTTAATATTCTCAGATATTTCCAGTGATTTACAATTTTCTTTTATTCATATATATTAATATTCAAAGTATCAGATTCATATAGATCTAAATAAGACAGTGTGCTGTAATGTAACTTGTTACAGCAAAACAGGGCCCCACATGAACAGATATCCTGCAAGAGATTTGAAGCCTTAACCCCTTTTTATTTATTAAAGACGTGCAGGCATCTCTCATACACTGTTTCTTGTCAGCCCTCCTCCTCCCTTTCTTTGATCTTTACCAATAGTTGCTTAGCTTAAAGAGGAGAAAAAGATATCAGAGTGTCAATGCTACAGACTCAACACCAGTCTTCTACAGACACGTCTCCAAAATAATTTACGTAGTCAGCATAACAAAGATAACTATGCAGCTACAGAGTGTAAAATTTGGCGCCAACAATTCATTCTTCACAACTTTGGGAATTATATTCATTAAAGGGACTTCAAAATTATTATTTTTTTAAGCAAAATTTCCCCTCTGAACTATAGCAACAATTCTTGGATGTCTTTAGTCTGTCTTGATTTCAGGCCTGATTCTGATTACCCAGTTTTAAGTTTTGTACGCACTATTCAGTTTTCTGTCAAGTGCACCTAAATTATTTGTATGCTGATGTCTGGACTCAAGCCCCTTTATTTTTTAATGGGATGTTCTGATAAAATAAATACATTTTAACACTAAAGAAGAGTATCTACTAGTAAGAAGTGTACATGGAGGCCTCCATCTGAAGCTTTCAAAAATTTGGGGAGACAGAAGTTGTGTAAGTTTCCAGAGTCTGGCTCAAGTCTGTCCCCAGTTTAACAAAACTGCTGAAAATCTGTTTAGTGTGGCTGCCAGAAGATTCTTTGTCATGTATCGTTTTTAAATTTCCCCAACAATAGAAAATAATGTTACGAACAAGCTGCTTCAAAAGGAGAGTACAAGTCTTTCTGGTAGCCACTGCAAAACCACAGTAATAGTAGGAAAAGGAATCTAATAAAACAGACACATGCTCTGAAGAACACACATTCAGTAACTGTGGATACCCTCTCCTTGAGTGGAGCCATTGGTAAAATTTAGATGGGACAAAACTGAGTTCCCATCATGAAGCACATGATTTACACATCCAGAGACACGGGTCTGTCTGCCTTATTCCTTGAATAACTAGCTGGGGAAAAAAAATAAAAGGAAAAATAAAAGGAAAATATAATAAAGGAAAATAGAAGGACAAAGAAAATAAACAAAAGAATAAATTAAAAATTAAAGAATAAAGAAAAAGGTGAATCCTTTGGGAGTCCTTTTCACTCCTTCCAGTATTAAAGGTAGGAAAAAATGTTTTTACCTTACAGGCATCATTGGGATACAGAGGTGGTACCTTGATTCATCTGAAATAATGCTGTCTCCTTCCTCTTATTCCTAGTGCACGGATAAAAGTGAGTTTCTAAGGTGACTTAAACCTTGGAGGGAGCAGGTGGTATAGTTTGGGAAACAATCAATAGATGATCTGACCCCCCTAGAAAAGTTCCCCATTGCTACTCTGAAGGGAGTCCAGGGATACTGTCTACCTATGGCTTTAACCACCTTTAAACAAAAACTTCAAATGTGGTCCCAAAAGTGGTACAACATAACTTCCTCTTGCCCATGAGGAGAAAATGGAATGTAATACCTTGCTAATCAATCTTATCTCTAATAAGCACAGAGCACACAGTATAATTATGATTCTAAGACAGGTTTAACATTTGGATTGAGCATAATGAATAGCACCCTACCTGAGAAAATTAATAGCTGAGAAAAACAAACTGCCATACTCATCCAAAGAAAGTGCTAACTTTGAATCTGCTGTTGATTTGAACAGCTTCACCCTTCCTCCCTTACTGATGACACCACCTCAAAGAAAGGAATGAGTATTTTGCTGTGACTATCTGCTTAATCCACTATGGAGATGGTTTTTTCTTTAATAGAGTAGGCAGAAGTGAGCTGTCCAGACACAGCTTAAATGTAATGACTGCAATTGGGGGTTTTTTTTCAGTATTCAAGCTTTCTCGTTTACAGAGTGAATTTTGGCCTTTGGAACAGACACTATCATAAGTAGGCTGCTTTTGTAGCACATGCAGGAGTTATACAGCTAATAACAACACCAGTCTTTTTAACTACATGGAAAATTAGATTCAGAATGAAAATATCTCACCTGCTAATGTTTTTGGGCTTTTTTAGTTTAACATTATTTGTGAAATGCTTTTAATTTCAAGGGGTTTTAAAAATAATTTTAATAACACCTTCAATGGTTTCACTCCCTCTTCCATATAAATACAAAAGAATTCCAGTATTGGATTCTTTAATTTTTTTCTTTCCTTGTGTTTTTTTTCCATAATTTTCAAAACAATCTGTAACTTAAAATATCTTCCACTTTGTAAAAATTTAAAGTAAGAAAAATAAAATGTGATGGGTGGTTGCAGTGGAAAGAAAAACATCCACATAAACAGCAGTTTAGAATTAGTGAGGGGATAAGAAGGCACTAGCTCATTTTATTGCATTGATTAGCCAAACACCAGAGGAAAATGGTAGTAAGAGGGAAATAAGACTATTTTAGCTACGTTTTAAATCCTGCTTAATAGAAACAGCTTCAAAAGTATCACAGAATTGCTCTTCCATTTCCCATCCAACTTTACCTTGGTAGAGGAAAGAAAAAAAGAAAGTTCTGGATTGACCTGCTTAAAATACCAGTTTAGGTCAACTTTAAAAGTTGATGACTGCAAATTTCAGTGAAAAAATGTAGTACTGGTGTAATATAAAATGATCCCGGGAACCCATCAGAGTCAGTTATTGCTATCAATGTCATAATGGAGCCAGCCCTGATTTACTTGCTCCCAAGCCTCCCCAGGTGGAGCTTATNTGTTTTTGGGCTTTTTTAGTTTAACATTATTTGTGAAATGCTTTTAATTTCAAGGGGTTTTAAAAATAATTTTAATAACACCTTCAATGGTTTCACTCCCTCTTCCATATAAATACAAAAGAATTCCAGTATTGGATTCTTTAATATTTTTCTTTCCTTGTGTTTTTTTTCCATAATTTTCAAAACAATCTGTAACTTAAAATATCTTCCACTTTGTAAAAATTTAAAGTAAGAAAAATAAAATGTGATGGGTGGTTGCAGTGGAAAGAAAAACATCCACATAAACAGCAGTTTAGAATTAGTGAGGGGATAAGAAGGCACTAGCTCATTTTATTGCATTGATTAGCCAAACACCAGAGGAAAATGGTAGTAAGAGGGAAATAAGACTATTTTAGCTACGTTTTAAATCCTGCTTAATAGAAACAGCTTCAAAAGTATCACAGAATTGCTCTTCCATTTCCCATCCAACTTTACCTTGGTAGAGGAAAGAAAAAAAGAAAGTTCTGGATTGACCTGCTTAAAATACCAGTTTAGGTCAACTTTAAAAGTTGATGACTGCAAATTTCAGTGAAAAAATGTAGTACTGGTGTAATATAAAATGATCCCGGGAACCCATCAGAGTCAGTTATTGCTATCAATGTCATAATGGAGCCAGCCCTGATTTACTTGCTCCCAAGCCTCCCCAGGTGGAGCTTGTGGAAATGATCGGATACAAACTTCCCCAAGACAAACAGGATCTCAGGTCAGAATTCAGAATAATTTTGCTGGTACTTTTTAACAGAGATAACCACGTTGGTAAAGTCCCTTACATAAAACCAGCATTGCCATGCATGCACTGCGTTATTTGTTGGGCTTTTTTGCTTGCCTCTTGTCTGTTTTTTAAGCAAAGGTGGATCAGCTTTGCTGTCAGGACACCTCCTTCGAATGCAGTAGCCATTCCTCCAGCAGGAAGCTCTGCCACACAATTCTTGCTCCAGCCACTCTTCTCACACATCTAAGCCCTTGTGTCAAGGCTTCTACTTGCTCAGGCTTTTGCTAGAGTTGACAGGCCTCTGCTGACACTGGTACTCTGTGCTGCCTCAGCAGAAAGCACCTAAGAAGAACTTGTCAAAGTTCATTATGAAATTCCAAGCAACAAAAAAAGCTGAAGGGATACTGCTTGATACAAGGCCCAGATTTTTGCTCCCACTGATGATGCGTATTAGGCTATTTCTAAGACTATCCTTAGATATCTGTGGAATCCCTGTGGAACCCTTGTACCATTCCAAGAAAGACTCCGAGGGGGAAAAAAACCAGGCACATATATAGATATTGGGACAGATTCTCATCTTTCATGTGTATTTGGCCCATTCATATATGGCCCACTGATATGGGCCAGTTTCCAGTGAGCCTAAATAGGCTATAGAGGCTCCAACTTCCTAACCAGTATGCCCATGAACCACACACTCTTTCCCTCACAGTGCTACAAGTAGCACTCACACATACATATTTAACCCATCTTCAGATCCCAGGCTGACAGGACATAAAGGATTCCTACCCAAGAGCTGAGAGCGGAAGACAAGTCTAAACGCAACACCATCACATAAAACTCCATCAACAGGTCAACTGTGCCACGTGCACAAAATCCAAGTTCCCTGCCTTGCTATTCCTTCCAGTGTCTGCTTGTGATGGGGCTTTTCTTGTTTGTTTTAAAGGTCAACAGCCAGCTAGGAGCACGCCAGCCTGTACATTTGAGAAAAGAAGGCACAAGCATCTTCAGCATCAGAAAAAAACCCCGAAGAAATCTATGAAAGGAAAGCTTACAGCACTTGGAATATTTTGGCTCCTGTCATGCCCAGGAATGATCAAGCACTACAGTTGTTAAACTGGGCAAAACTTTGTAATTTTGTTTTAAACTGGGCAAAAAAGCTGTGTGTAAGATCACTCACCTACTAAGAACAGTGTCTTATGTATGTTGAATTCTGCAGTCACTTGCAAAACCCAAAGGGTTTGCCAATCTCACACATAGCAGAATGTTTCCTCTCATCTCGTGTCTAAGGCTAAGGTCCTTATGAAATACTATTTAAAAGCATTAGAACAACTCTGATAGAATAAAAGCATCTACAAAGAATACTGCAGTTGCTGCTGCAACCCTTCAGCTTGCAGAAAGTGGAATAGCTTACCAAATTATCATCTTAGGGAGGATTCTCCCTGTTTGGCTCCTGCAAGCATCAGCATCTCACTACAAAATGCAAGCAGTGGGAATCCAGCCTTCAGGGACCCTGTGCAACCAACAGCCACAAAATAAAGCCTTGTGATTGATTACCCAGGTTATGACACTTCAGAAATGGTATAGCAAGCATAACTGACCTGCAATCTTTTCCACTCCCCTTTGGCACTGCAACAGCTTCTTATTCTTTCCAAGCCATTGGCTAGTTCTTCTCCAAGTTCTTTTTATTAAAACCTTTTATCTCCCCACACAGTAACAATTTCTCCTGGCAATCATGACCATCCACTCTCATCACTCTTCTAGACAGAGGCATTGGCCAAATCCACTTTGGGAGAAGGGGAAGGATAGCACAAAAAATCTGAGTTGCGCTTGCATTTGTTGTGGGAGAGAGGTGCTTATTGCTTAAGATCACTCTCATAATCAGACAAGCAAAGGTTTCCCTTACTCTATTTATATATTTGGAATAATTCACTAGCTAACACTTCTCCCAGCTAAATGCATGCCAACCTCCTGAAATGAATTCAAACTTCTGGAGCACAGAGGTTATACAACAAGGGTCAGTATGCAAAGCCTAGTGCCAGAGATATGCAGCTGTTTCCCTCACTCACACTCCCTCCTTCTGATTATTGAACATGAGAATCCCAGTTGTATTCCAGATACAAATGCAAGCATGTTATATTCCAAAGCTGGGCACTGTTCCAAACTGGAGTGCTGGGGACATCCAAGTTTAGCCTACTTGTTAGCACAGCACCCAGAATGCTGGAACCATAGGCATTCATTTTGAAGTTGCTGTATATTTAATTTCCTCTCACCCACCCCAATATATACTCTAACCCACCAGCAAAACTTTGTTTCCAGTCAAATTCTTACAAAAATATCCTAAAACATCTGCTTAAAGGCTTGTGGCCTTTAAGCCAGTGGCCCTATGCCATTTTCAAAAACCATATCAAGAAAAGTAAACCGTTGTTCAGCAAAACACCAAGACATTTGTGTAGACATAATCGTTGATACCATTCATTTGCTAGAGGTGAGCAATACCATTAAATACCTTGCGGAAACAAGCCTGGGAAGAGAAGTCACACAGGTATCAGACAGGACTGGAAAATAATTTAGGAAGCAATGGCTGCTGAGACTTGGATATTATAAAGAAACGGTCTAGATTTAGAGGATTGTATGACTAATGCCAAGTCACTAAGTCTAAGAGCCCATAACAATAGGACACCTTGGAAAAGCAGACTGGAATATTTTAGAGTGCTGCAATATAGCTGTGTAAGCCTCAACTCACATAGCCTAAATTCCATATGGGTCCCTGTGTCTAGTGTTTCCTATTAGGTAACTCTGGGAGTTATTGGATTCGGAGCCTAGCCTTAGTCTCCTTAAGGCTGAACGTTTGGGCTACAGATGTTAAAAACAAACAGAAAAATCCCTGCCAGTCAGGTTCTGTTCTCATTTTTAATATGCAATTCTAACCTAAAGGCTTGGTTCTGCCAAAGTCGCCTTCAACAGGAGGAAGGGTTGTCCAACTTTGTCACAATCAAATCCAGTTTATTCTGCCAGTAAGATTTATTCTGCATTTATAGTGGTGTAAACTAAAGCAGAACATTGTCTATGCTTATATAGAGCATTTAAAACATGCATGTTGCTGTTCAGATCTTCTGTACAATTTTTCATATACTGTTCTTAAAGCCAACCCAGAGGAGAAAGTGGTACTATCTAACATCAGTGTCAAAAGTCATGACCTGAAAAGAATCAGCATTTCTTTATATCTGTAAGTGCAAAATTTGGCCTAGATACAGCACTTCCTCATGAAAGAATGGGCTTAATAAAAGCAAAAAGATACTTTAAAGGAAACTTGCTAAGAGCAATGTGCATGCAACTCTGTCCTGCTACACAGCCATTGCTTAATTTATGTTAACTCCCCAAATACACTATACAATAGTGCGGGTGTGTCCGAATTAAGACTCGATGTGCATTACGTACGGTGAGTACCTCTGGGCGTGAGGTGTTTGAGGTCACGGAAAACCCTGCACAGCATATTCCTGCCTCTTCGCCCTTCCTCCTCCTCCTCGCCCTGCTCCTCCCGCGCAGCGCTCCCCGCCCCGCGCACCTGGGCCCGGCGGGCCCGGCCCCGGGGCGCCCCCGCGTGGCACTGCCAGGAGCGCCGTCAGAGGAGCGTCAGCGTTTCAACAGTCGCAGGTTTCCAACGGGGACCGTGAACGACGTGCCTAAAATTTAGCAGTCGTATGGTCGAGAGGCTCTATGCCTTCACGGCCTCGAAATTCTGATGTCTCGGTGAATTTGGTGAAAGGTGTTTGGTTTTACAAATTTTCTGCAGAAAACACCTGCAAACTGCCCGAGCCATGAAAAACTAGCATCAGAAAGCTTCTGGGATGCAGCAACCAAATTCCCACGGACTGCACCTGTAGTTCTGCAGTATTTGTTCCTCATCTGGAAGTCACACTTACAGCAGGTAATGGGGGGAAAGACCAGCACACTTCGGCTCTGTGTATTTTCTCTGCTAACATACAAGGGCAGCAGGGCAGTGGGAGAAAGGACATAGCTTTCAGTTGCAGGGATGAATTATAATGTAATCCAGACAAAGGAGTGGAATTAAAGCTGTTAAGAAAATCTTTGTTCTGGCATCTCCTATTTTTTTTCAATTTTTTATTTGGGGGGCGGGGGCGCTGGACTTTGACACCATAATATTACTTCTATTTTTTAATATGTTGTATATATGGTATCATATCTATATATATCTGTGATGGAGTATTGTGTACCATTCTGCTTTCCCCCAGAACCCTAAATACATGTCCTAGCACTAGGACAAAGAGGTTACACCTCAAGACATATATTTGGACCATTCTTTTTACATACATGTACACAGAGTCCCTCTCTAGCATTTGGGCATGCACATACAAGCATGAACACACATCTAGAGACTACCATTTAACCTTTGAAATCATGCTGGAAGCCTTGGGACAATCTCAAAACTACATCTGAGAACAACTTAAAAAACCAAACCAAACCAAAACAAAACCAAAACAAAAACAAAACAAAACAAAACAAAAAAACAACAGTGGTATACACACAGCATTATTAGTTATTTTCACTTTGCTTTACTGGTACAGAGATACTCCTTGAAAGCCATTTTTTGAAGTGTTTTGTCTGCTTTTTCTCTGTTCACCTGAAATCAGATCTGTTTGTAACACTTAAATTATTCATACAGCAGCCAACTCTGATTTTATAGGGATGATGATGATGCTTCAGGTGAAAAACAAAACAAAAGGATCAGAGGAACACCTACACATAAGGTAGTGTTTTCATGCCAAAATTTTTAGTCAGGAACAATCAGGTAAGAGAAGGATGAAAAACATACAAGACATCTCTATAAAGTTTGGTATTTTTTCACCACACAATGATCTTTAAAGAAAGATTAACAGCCTGTATTCAGGGTCAACCTGGATTTATAATGCATATCTCAAATAACATGTGACTTTAGTTACAGCCCATAGAGCCAAAGAAGCCTACAAGGCATTTATTTAAGTCTTAAATCACAAGGAAGCAATTTATAGTATTTAAACTGACTTTTCAAAAATGAGTGTGTCATTCAGTTTATAATACCCTAAAAAAGCCAAAACCAATAATATCATCCAGTGGAAACCCTTTACAAAACCAAGCTTATGATTTCAAGATCAGATACTTCTTATTTAAAGAGTTCATATATTATAGCACTGTTTCCAGTCATCAATGTTGTTTCAAGCTTATTATGGAAAGATTATTTCCTTAAATCAGAGAAAATAACACATCAACAGTTAATGCTTTTTTTCTTTTTTCCTCCAGACTACAAAAAAACCCACCTTACCCCCCCGCCAAAAAAAAAAAAAACAAACAAACAGAAAAACAAACGACTCTTCCCTCAAGAACAAAGATAAACAAAACATTTACCCCAACCAATTGTCTGCAGGGGAAAAAAAAATTAGCAGCCTGTTTCAAGCCCTCCCACTTAGCCCAGCTTCAACTGAAGTGGACACAGCTTGAAGGACAGCCCTATGGAAAGGATACTGTGGTAAAACAATTTAGCACTGGCCTCGGCATTAACTCACCTGGTACTATTCGCTAGCATTTTGAAAGCTGGGCAGGATACTTCTGCTGTCACACTAATAAAGAGCAAATCCTTTTTTTCCACTCAACCCTCCCAACTCTTCCCACCTCAGCCAGCCAGTGGTTGGTGACAGGGTAGGATGACATCTACCTGCCATCCAGCCTGACAAGAAGCCAGCAACAGTAACCAACCCAGACCACTACCCCTGTGTCCAGGAAAAGGGATGTGCATGCGAAAAGTCTCCTACAGGAAAGCAAGTGGTGCAACAGGTTGAAACAAAATGCAGTGAAAAAGTCAAATAAATGAAGACTTGTAATTGGTCCATTAACATCAGGAGTATTCAAGGACATCGTCAAGTTACTACACCCAAGAATAAGACAGTCCCTGATTCACCCCTCAGATTAGTTTAGGTAGTGACATCAGAAGTCTGACCCAGAATACTTATAAACTACCAAAAATTGTAACATGCATATTATTTTGATGCTTTAAGTCAGTAGGTTTGCTTTGGCTCAGCAAAATGAACTGAAGTGGTGTGGTTTGTGCCTCTCAGGAGATCTGGTATTCTTAGATAAGAAACCTTTAAATGCTATTCCAGGATTTAGCACCTAATCCCCATTCCATAAAAATAATTCTAGAGATTCAAATAGGCTTTGCATCAGATCTATCAGGGTGTGTCTTCCTCCTCCATGGCCAGTCTTGCCTACTTGTTACCTACACCACGACACACAGCAAAACTGGGGCTGTCTGCAGCTTGTTTGGCTGGTCAGAGGAGCGAGCCAAAATTACCCCACAAAACTACACGAGCCAAGTGTCCCACTTCCTGTAACCTTCAGAGATGAACAAAGCCACATGAAACTCGGCACAAGAGAGGAGCAGCTGGGCCATCAAATAGGATTTACTGTCTTGTACACCTGCTCCATGCAGGTGTAGAAGTGCCACTTACGCAGCCAGAGGTTTATGCTGGCTGAGCTACCCTTCCTCTGGTGCTGTCATCCTAAAGCTGTCATGCAAACACAACATAAATATCAGGCACGTCTCTGAACTCAGAAAATAGAAGCAAAAACAGCTGATTTCACAAACCAGCACAGCTTGTTAATAATGTTTTAAGAAATACTACAGAGGTGACTTTAAGTTGAAACATTTATGAGTTGATTCCTCCTAATGGGTAGGATGAATCTAACATGTTAAGACTAGTACAGTTCAGATAAAAGAGTATCTGTATCCAATTGCTTATATCCTTAGATTATATCTACTGTAGCACCATTAATACAATGTATTCATGGCACACATTCAGGGAGCAATCAGAAAGCTGTGCATTTCTTCTATGCTACACCTTGCATACTGCAGCTTACTACAGGCCAGCAGCACAAGAGACCACCAGATTCTGCAGCATTAGCTAAGCCTGAATAAATTATTTTTAAATGCAAGTACCAAGCTCTTATCCTCTTTAGGGACAGCCACATTCTTTGTGTATGTGCTGCATACAAAAATTTTAATAACATCTCTTCCAGTCCCTGCAGCATTGCTTGCCACTACCAGCAACAGGCAGAAAGAAATCAGGGCCACTTAGTAACCTCTTTCCAGTGAGACTTTTTCTTTCCATCAAACCATTTTGCAATAATTCAGAAAGCCTGTAACCATTTACTTTCAGGCACATTACATGTCTAGTGTATTCCAAGTTATTTCATCAGCACTAGAATTGGGAACCTGGAAGTAATAGACTTTTTTCCAAGCTCTCCCCGAAAGCAAGCTCCCCTCAGTCCACCTACTGAAAGGGCATTGTAAGGTGGCAGAGGGTTTCAGTGACTATTTTCAATTAACCTGCAGAGAAGCTTTGGAACCGAACTTTATTCTTCCCACATAATTGAACTCAGAAGGAGTCATCTTTCCCATATTTTTTGGTTTGGAGGTTTTCAGAAGATGAGGGGAAGGGGCAGAGGGAAATGAGAAACTGACTCATAAGACAGTAAGTGGCAGACAAAATGTGTGACAAATTGAGATATTTTAAAAAGTCCTAACACTGCATGTACTCCTTCAGCCTCTGAATTACTTATTGCCAGTCAAGAAAAAGATCTTGGGCTATAACCAGGAATTATTTGAGAGCAGCTCACTATTGAACCACAAGTCAAAGATGACACACTCTGGGCATTGTGCCACAACACAGGAATCCATAATGTGCTTAATTCCTCAATACTTTGTACAACTTGTTAGAGCTAAAAAGGCACAAAGAAGGATAACCAGGATGATCAAGGAAAAGCATGAAGAAGGATAACCAGGATGGTCAAAAGACAAAGAATAACTTCTGTACAGTCAGTTTGTCCAACGAAAAGTAAGAACAAAAGTCCTGACAACTCAGACTGGAAGAGAGGGCTGAGGGGGATTACATGAGAAGTCCACAATGGAGGGCATAGCATTTGCAATCTGTCCTAAAACAGGGCTTTTTGTGTGTGTATGTGTCAAAATTTCTAAAATAAGGTTCAAAATTAACACAGGAAGTATTTCTTCACGTAGTGTAAAGGTTAAGGAATTCCTTGTCAGAATGTCCTGTGTCTGCAAAAACTGCATGCACAAAAANAAAAAAAAAAAAAAACCAAACAAAAAAACAAAACAAAAAAAACCAAACTTTCATGCATTCAAAGTATATCAATGACTTTCTAAGTCTTCCTGGATGAAAAAATTTTAAATCTTTCCAAATGAGATCCTGGGTCACTAGATGCACAAGACAGGAGAGCAGTTTATATTGAAAGCATCACCATCTTCTCTGTTACTGGTAATGGGCAGAAGCAACACACAGGCCTAGATGGAACTGTACACTTAGGTACCATTATATTCTACACTGTAAAGGCAAGGCACATAACTTTAATAAATTTAAAATTTTAATTTCATTTCTGGAACCTGAGACAGTTTTCCAGAGAGAAATGTCTACTTTGCAACCTATCACCCACTGACTTAATCAATACCCATTATTTCGATTGGAAGATCCATAGACACATACAGGTTTGGAGGGCTATGGGGTTTTTGGTGCCTAATCCACTCCCCCCATCCCTACACAGACAACTGCAGTTTTGATTATTTAGTAAACTTTTTAAGTATCCTTCAGTACAGTCACCATTTACATGACTTATTCTATATCCACATACAATACATATGCTGTTCCTAAGGAAAAAAAAATGGAATAAGTAACAGGTCTACACCTGATTGTAACATTCATTTTATTTCTGAAGCTCAGATTTCAGCTGTTTGCCCAATATAAGCTTTTTTTATCCTCCTGTTATGGTACATTCCCATATCAAGTATATCCAATCCCGTAACAAGTATATCCAACCATTAATACAAGAATCACTGCTTTAGTGAGAGTCTACCCCACAGAATTCAATCCGAAGAAATTATGCTATGTAGGTCAAAAAGAATTCCAAAACAAAATACAGGTAATCATCCAACTATTTTCACTTATTTCTTTCATCTCCATTTAATTTTTTTTTTTGAGAAAGAAACACATCAAAACAGTTCTTTAAATTTCTTCTGAAATGATCCTCCCTCATTTCACAGGGCTGATGACTGCATGAATGTATGTGACTGTCTGTAAGAAATGTTACTAAATACCTGCATTCCTTCCAGAAGAAATTTTTAGTGGATATTCTCCTCAAGTTAGAATTACTTCTCTATTGGCCACAGTATACGTGCAGAGCTAGCCACTGTATAAAGGCTATATTAATCTGCCCTTCTAATTTTATCCAGAACACATGGGAGCAATTTTATTTCACTGATTTATCACTGTGCAAGGCTCACCCTTCATGTTACTTCTCTCTTAGAAGTTCTCCTAGACTTTGAGCTTACACTCAACTCAGTGATAATCCATATTTTCCTTTTCTTCCACACTTTTGAAACAATTTGTTTCAGAAGGGCTGTTTTCAGCTGTTCTGAAATATCATTCTGAACAAAGACAAAACGTCTTTGAGTACTCAAAGTGGGGATGCTCTACCAACTGACGTAATCACATTTAGCTTTAGGAAAGCAGGCATTTTTTTATAAGGAAAATAAGTAAACACTCTTAGCCAATTTACACTCAGTTTTTAACCAGGTACAGAAAAGGAAAAAAAAAACCCAACAAACTAAATACTACACACCACACACAATTAAATCTTGCTGGGTAATTAATGCAGATCAAACCCTGTGGCCTGGTAGTCTCTTAGAGGCCCTGGAAGCTCTTAACCATTTCCTATAGACTTCTGTCATCCTTCCTGATTTCCCACAAGGTTATAATACAGAATTTATATTATCCTACAGCCAGTTATTTACCTATTCTTTTTTCTTGGGACCTTCAGAGCTTTCCAGCTCCCAATTAGAAAGTGCTTTGCTCAGGGAAACAATAGCTCAACCAAGCCCATAAACTATTTTATGTATCCTACCTCCTCTTTGAATTTCCATCCAATTAAGCTGAGAGCTAAAGTTTTGTTAGTTGGTCTTGGTTTTGTTTTGGAACTGCAAACTGATATATTACATCTTGTATGTGAAACAATTATTGCTTCAGTTCTACAAAGTACATAAGCAGTTTCAGTTGTCTTCAGACTTTTGAAGATCATCTTACAAAACAGTCCTAAGACTACCCTATCTGCAGTGTTGTTTTAATTTAGTCATTTATCTTTCTTCCCAGAAACAGTCTATTGTTTTCATTTAAGTGTTGTTTGTCTTGTCTAAAATGTTTTTATTTCATTATTTTCCACAGGTACACAGAAATGACAGACCATAATCTGTGCAGAAAGTTAATTTTATTAGTTTGTACTAATGGGAGAGATCCTGCAGCGCTACTCCCATGGGCAGATTTCTGCACTAGACACACGCTTTGAAATCTTCAGGCTGGTATCTATACTGGTAATTACATGCAAACCACAGCTCCCTATTCCTGGCTTCTATTCAGTGCCCAGAAGAACAGCAGTTTGAAAATCAGGTCCTAGAAGGGCTCCATGAAGCAGAGCACCCAAGGAGCCAACAATGAAACACGCATTCCGGTGGACTGGAAGGCAACGTCACCATCCATCATAAATATCAGCATACACATGCAATTAGAATGACCAAAGGCACAGCATTCTAAGAATAAAATTTAAGACTGAGCCACAGTGATACATCTGGAACCATCCAGAACATATAAATATAAATAGTAATATAAATTACTGTTTATATTATATATTACCATATAATATATATTACTATATAATATTATTATAGTAATACAGGCATATAAATAGTAACCAAGACATGAGTAGATAACATATACTAACATTATGAGACCAGGTATCTGCAGATTATCTTTAACTTTCCTTCAAACCCTCTCCTGTCACCAAACAAATCAAAGAACCCACATATACCCTCTACAGAACACACAGATATATGGAGACTGCTTTCCCATGGTAACCTTCCCTCCTCCCACCCTTCTTCCTTCAGGATATGCTCTTGAAAGTCCTCAAAAGAAACTTGCTCTCCCCACTTTACACATCAGTAACAGGAAGCCTCCCACAGCAGTCTGCACACACTGAGCTGAGCTTCCTCCTCCTCCCGCCATGTTCTCCCTGAGCGAGCACTCAGAAGAGAATGAGAGACGAATTCTTACCTCATAAAACTTTCATTCCCTTTCCTCAAAAAAAAAACCAAAAAACAAAAAAAAAACCAAAACAAAACAAAAAAAACCAACCAAATAAAAAAATCCCAAAACAAACCCCAAAAGCCCTTGAAACAAGAAATTCCAACACACATCTTCAAAGACTATGAGGTGGGGGGGAGGGAGACTAAGCAAGTCACTCCTGCATCATTCAAACAGGACTTTTACAAAGGGAATATCTACAGCACATAATGCATACAAGACAGTCAAGGAAGCTCATGCTCCAAAACAGCACTGTGTTCATTTACTGTCCATTTCTGAGAACCATCCCCCCATGACTACAATGCCTTCTTGCACACAAGTATCCCCAGTTACTTGCTTTCTTTTGGATACGAGCAGAATATAGACTTTGAGAAAGGAGGGGTTAGCAGCCCTGTAACACTGTGTCTTTAGTTGCTATGAACTTCAAAGATAAAGTTGTTTTCTGAAAGCAAATCTGACTTCCAGATTGAAATTTCTGGAGAAGGGTTTTTTCCTGCAATATCATCAGTCTCTACATCTGTTCAAAGCCTCATGTATTCAATATGGAAGTCTGCTAAGACAGATAATTCCTATGGTCTGTGTCACAATTTTTTCTTCCAGTGGGAAATCAGCTGTCAGAGGCCCTGACATCTGCTATTGATATGTAAAAGCAAAACAGTTCACCTCTCTCTGTATAAAAGTACAACCTAAATACCCAAAGCAGGCAAGGGAGAATATGAAGCAGTACACAAGATTTTGACCCCAAAAGAGAATACTTCCCTGGAGATGCTGACGAGTTCTTTTCCTGGCAAGTTTTAAATAGAAGACTAGAAATCAATCTTGTAACTGCAAGCACTTTGTGTATTAGAGGCCCATAAGCTGAACAAATGAGTTCGGAAGAAAAATGGAAAAAGTTGCTAGCTGCCGCTACTCTAAAGACAGCATTATTTACACCAGGAACTTGACCTTCCAGTGCAGATCTTGAGCTTTCCCCCTAGAAAGGGGCAGGATAGCATTATTCAATACAGGTTTCTTCACCATCAGCATATTCTACTCTACAATGGCTCTGCAAGGAATATAAGGTCCAGTTCAGCATTCTGGCAGTGTAAGCCTTGTTAGCATTCCTACCTGCTTGACAGATCACTTTACCATCTGCAGATATGATTTAAAAAAAAAAAAATTAAAAAGTCACAAAAGCAATAAAATTAACAAAAGCAATAAAATAAACAAAGGGGCCAGTTTTTGTTTTGAACTGACATGTCAGATCTATAGCATCATAAGAAACATGGCAGAGCACAGACATCTCTGTGATCAATATCACTTTTGAACCCCATGCCTTCAAATTAGCATTCTCCCCACCCATACACTGAAATATGCAGCAATGAAGTTCTGGTTTTGTAGACAGAGATATGTTCATCTACGTGTATACACACACAACTTTCATAAGCCACCATTACAGCACCATCAGGACAGGTGAATATTGTTACACATTTAATAGTCCTTAGACTGGGCCTACAAGCAATAATGACAGAAGTCACAAATCCACAAAAGACATTTCAGAGAGTGTTAAGTAACAGTTCATGCCGCACATAAATAATATTTAAGATATTTAGCTAAAACATCAAAAATGTTCCAAAGGACTACCGATGTATCCAGCACTTTGCCATTCAAAAGACAGCATGCTATTTTGAAAGAAAAACGTAGTATGAAAATGCAACCACTTCCGGAACAGTGACTAACAAAACCTAACTGGTGCACAGAAGCCTGTGCTACATCACAGGAATAACAAGTCTGAAACAAAATGGCAAAGTAAATCATTCTTCCTACAGCAAAAAAATAAAGTATCTTTAACATCCCTTTCAAATCAGGGTCAACAAGAGCTCATTTATGATATAAACAGTTATAAAATTTAGCACCAGATTCTGGATTTCAGCTTATCATTCTAGGGAGAGAGATTTCATAGAATATCCTGAATTGGAAGGGATCCACAAGGATCATCAAAGTCCAACTCCTGGCCCTGCACAGCACCACCCCAAGACACCATGTGCCTGAGAGATTCCCAAGACCATCCAAAAATCACAGAGAGGCCTTGCAATGACAGCAGCTGGCTCTTCAGAGTATTTTCAAATTAATCCCCTCAGGCCCCATAGATCTATAGAGATCCAGCTGGCACAGCAGATCCCGCACAACTTCAGGGTCAGCTGGGAGTTTATCATTCACATAGCCATGGTCTTCCAGCTCAGCGCACTGGGACCCCCTGACTTGAAAAGTGGATTTTAAATTAAATCCACATATGCACGATGGAAGAGAGTTCTGTCTCAACAGAGAGCCTTATCTTCTGAATTCCTAATGTTGCACTGCTTTCTCACTCTAGAAGGTAACTCAGTAGACCTACCAGTTCAGTCATTTGATTTTGACTATGCAGATTAGAGCCAGCCTGTTGACATTAGATATACAGAGAAGATGAACCCATACTTGCTAAGACCATGCCTGTCCTGCAATAACTCATTTTATAAACAAGCATGGCAGCCTAGTAATGATACATGTTGGATTCTTGGGTTCTAATACTCATAGGAGCTACACCAGGAAACACTCACGTGTGATAAACGCTTGCATTTCTCTACCAAATTGGCAACAGCAGCCACCAGACTTGCCACTCTGCACTCACTACGTTGCTGCTCCATGGATCAGGAGTCTCTCTTCAACTGTTCCCTTAATGTCTAATAAGATTCAGGTTTGGATTTTTTGTTTTGTTGTTGTGTTTTGGGGATTTTAGTTGTTTTGTTTCTTCTAGTCAGCTCCAAGTGGCAGCAGCAGCAAGACTGTTTTGCACTAGGCTGCTGCAGTCACAGGAAGCAACATGCAGTCCCTGAGGTGGCAAACACAGCCCAGTCATCAGTGCCTCCCATGGGAGAGGGCAGACCATGGCAAACAGAAGGTCTCAGATGAGCTTTTACCAGAGACCCTCTCTTGGAATGTGCCAGCCTATCTGATGAGATCCATAACACCACAGCTCCATTTCTACCAATACACAGAACCACAAACATTGTTGGCACCCACTCATGCCTGCATGTTCTGCAGTCCATCTTCTGATTATAATCAGAAGTCATAAAGTCCCTCCACCAGTGCCAGCAAAGGTATAACCTAAATATTTTTATTACTGTCTTTTAGTGACACCTTCCTAAGCACCTAAATAATTTTTAAATGCAACTTACTTCTGATATGTTTTACAAACAAATTATTATTTTTGATCCACAGGAAAAAGATTAATTCATTACTCATCAGACTATCCAGTAAATTATATCTAAGCATTTCTATTAAGAAAAGCATTTAAAAGAAGGCAAGGTTTGACCAGCATATGTCTCACTCCTAAAGATACTTGACTGGAAAAGACTTCAGGTGTGATGTCAGAGCAAAATTTGAATTTATATTACTTATATATTTTATATATTATATAAATAATATACATTTTATATAAAAAAGGCATACATATTTAAAAATACTAAGAGCTGATATATATCTCATAGGGGTGTTTTTTATGACCTCTGACCTGCAGGGTAGACAAAGCTGATACCAAGAGAAAGAAGCTTCACCTTCTTAACTTGGAGGGAAAGCCTGGCTAAAACATGCAATATCAGTGTCCCTGGATTTTAGAGCTATAAACTCAAATAAATACACTTTTAAGTAGTGTTGCAAAGGGATTCGTTGGTGTATTTCTGCTTTTAAAATGGATTTTTATAGGGATTCAATACTTGGTTCAGAAGAAGACCCTACAAAACCAAGACATTGTGGTTTTGTGCAAGTGCACTGCTGCCCTCTCCTGGGTCAGCTCCGATTCGCTCCCGTACTTACACCACCCAGCTGACCCTCAAGGGGAGCTGAACCTCCAAGACTGTCAGGCTTTGGGAGTTCGAGACTTAAAATAGACAAAGTAAAAAAGTAAAAAAGTTAAACACATGCACATACAGAATAAACGCAGGAAGTTACTGATCATTATACAAACCGTGACAATTCATCACCTTAATTCCTTAAATTCTACAGCAGTTTGTTCCTTTGTTTAGATTGAAGAATTTTTTCCTAAAATCCACCAAAACGAGCATTGTCAAGCGTTGGGGCAGGCTGCCCAGCAAGGCAGTGGAGTCATTATTCCTGGAGGTATTTAAAATATGTGTAGACATGGCACTTGGGGACATGGTTTAGTGGTAGACTTGGCGGTGTTTGGTTAATGGTTGGACTCGACCAGCTTATCGATCTTTTCCAACCTAAATGATTTTATGACCTAATGTCAGAGAATCCAAAAGTGATTTTCTGCATTAATAGCAGAGCCTGTGGGACAGCAGGGCATTCTGAAAACTAAGATAAAAAGGCAAACAGCAACTTTCACAAGAGCTTCGACACTATTAATGCATGGCTGCTGCAGCGCATAATGCAGAGTAAGCACAAAGTTACAGAAACTCTTAAATTGTTTTTATTTCAGCAGTATTAGAACAAACACAAATTTTACTATTAGACAAAATCCTGCTTTTGATTACCCTTCATAAACCTAGGGTATTCCATGGGCTCAGGTACCCTTCCCACTTACCAAAGCTTAATGAGTTGTCTTATGTAAGCTGAGCTTTAACAGGCAGAATGCAGTTTTAGCCCCTAGAAGGCATGAAACAAAATACACAGCTTAAGCCTCAGCAGAAGAAGAGCATAGACAAACTACTTTTAATTTTGAGATGTAACTGCTAAGAATGAACACAGGATCAGATATTGCAGCTCATCTGAAAGGCAACTCATTCAACTGTGGTAATACTAAATCTACATTCAAACCTTGAAGTTTAATGTTATTGATAAAATTTAGTATTTACAGAATGTTTTAATGCAATTTACAATTCCATCTTAATCAGCTAAATAAGCATCATCTGAACATACGTACTTAATTGACTACACAGGTATAAACCCAGACCCTCAGGTCAAGGAATTAGAAAAACAGCCAAGGTGGACACAGTGGCAGAGTGCATTCCACAAGGCAGGATGGCCTGGGCCAGTTCAGGAACCAGCCTAAGATGAGCAGCATTCAATTGTTACCAGCACAAGCACAGCCAATTCCACGAATCCGGACTGAAAACAACTGGTCACAAAGCAGTTCTCAAACTTCTGACCATAAGCTTCATGGAAGTTAGCACTGCTGCACAGCTGTAGGACATCCTACAACTCCAGCCTGGGTACAGCCTGCAAAACAAAGTCTGCACTAGGAAGGCCTCAGCTGAGTAGTGGTATATCCAGTTTTTAGGAACACACTTCAAGGAAAGATCTGTTCTCCATGAAAAGGGTCCAAAATAGGAAGCAAGAATCATCAAAGCTGAAAGTTGTCATCTGTAATATCCTAGTGGAGTGGTATTCTTGAGGCACTCTTCAATCTACAGAAAAATATTCAAAAGGGACAGCATTTTCACATTTCACATACAGAATACAGCTGCAGAGAGTAAGGTAACAAATTGTTTTCTATTTGAAAACACTGAAGGAAGACGGAACAGCAGTGATGTTTTTAAATTGCAGCAATAAGCAATAAGATAACACATCAAGAAACCTTTCAGTGAGAGGTAATAATAAATAATAAAATAAAATAATCTGAATAAACCAAACCAAAAGGCTTTTAAAAGAGGTTAGACAAACAATTGCTAAGGAACGATGTATGGGTGAATGTGTGTTTTTTATGTATATATTTGTATATTTTATTTAAATGCATACATGGAAAACCAGTGATCTCTGAAATATCTTCCAATCTATTCTTTATTAACTTTCATAGTAAGTACCTGCAATACAAATGAGAAAACAAATCATTTAATACACTTCTTCCCCAATGGTAACTATTTCAGTGACATGAATCCCTCATCTTACAAGCAGCATATATTAGTCACAGAACCTTGAGTATTGCGCACTGGCACCAGAAATTAAACAGATGAAACAAAGTCAGTGAATGAAGCAGAGTAAAGCAGTACTTGCGAAACATTAGACATTCTAGACTATTACCCACAAGCCAGCAAATACCAAGAAAAAAACACTCCCTAGAACCCTGTGCATAGGTGTACCAGCATCAAATTTACATAGAGATCAAGTACCAACACCATATAAACCATCACTTTGAATCCAGTCAACACCAGTGACAGTTTTAGAAACAGTTCACAGAAAGGGCTGCTGATGCAGCCCTTTCTGTAGGCACTTTTCTCCTGTTACTGTATCAAAATTCAAAATTATTTTGCAAAAGCTAAAGATCACTATCACTAAACCACTATGAGAAACAGACCTAATCAACAAAATATGCCTTAAAATTAGACCATGCTGGTGGTCTACCTCGTAAAGACAAAGAAATAGAGCTCACAAACTATATATGCAAACCACGGGTGATTTCTCCAGTTGTTTGTATCCTTGACTGAATATTTTCCAAGGCTATTTTAACTCCATGCATTTTGAACATAAAACACAGATCACGTGAGTGAGAAACAAAAAATACTATCTCCCAAAAATTACTCTCCTGCCAAGTAAGACAGCAAACTTGTACAAAATCTAAACATCCAAAGTAGCAAAAATCCATTGCCTATTTACCTAGTACTGATAATTTAAGTTGTTAAAGCAACCAAAAAAACCACCTGGCCTTTCTG
The DNA here is from genome assembly GCA_013397815.1 of Aleadryas rufinucha. Taxonomy (NCBI): domain Eukaryota; kingdom Metazoa; phylum Chordata; class Aves; order Passeriformes; genus Aleadryas; species Aleadryas rufinucha. The sequence continues at coordinate 295,539 of VZTH01007005.1, read as the reverse complement.
GAAGAAAAAAAGGCTAAACCTCTATTTTTCCACAATTCTTTTAACTATAGCTTTTTTTTGTTTGCTTGTTTTAACCTTAATCATTCATTAAATAAACAAACTTTTTTACAATACTGGTTATAACTCTTTTTTTAACTCCTAGATGCTGTACAAGCAGGAAGGGGAAGGCCACTGTACAAAAACTGCTTAAGACTCCTTTAACAAATGATTGAGAAGGGGTTTCTTACTCTGACTGCAAGGAGACGGCAGCTACCACCACACTCTTCTGGTGCTCTGACCAACCGAGGAGCTGTCACTGACTGCTGCAGCCCGAGCTTTCCCTCCCACCTTGTGCCTCAATACCATCCACCCAACTGCTTGCTGCCCACCAGTAGAAGGCTCAAAATAAGAAAAAAAATAAGCATCAAGAGGCCTCAGCCAGGAGAGTCACTTTAGAGACATTATCTTTTCTGAATTCTTGATGAATTCAGAGAGGTTGTAACAGATTCTAGCTGCCCACAGCCAAAGAACGGCTTTGAGCGAGCCAGCGACGTAAGAGAAGGAAGCGGCGATACCCTTTCGCTGTCCCTCAAAACACGCCACCTCCCAGCAATCCCCAGGCTGCCTCTTCTCTGCCCTGCGTTTGCGTTGCTTCCCTACCGCGCTAAGCGACCCCTTCACCCCGCGTTGCGTCCCCGCTGTGCTAAGCACCCGCTTTTTGCCCACACCCNCCCGGCGCGGTGAGGGACGGGCGGGCCTGGGGAGGTGACGAGGGTGTTCGGTCATTACTGCCCTTCTTCCTCAGGGGTTTTGGCTTCAGCGCTGCGGAGTGAGCCGCGGAGCTGGTCCCGGACTAGCGGGGAAGTCGACAGGCGTAGGGGAGCGCCTGTGCTGCGGGCGGTCGGCGGGCCTGGTCGTTACAGGTTGAAACTGTTTGAAAAGAGACCGCATTAAGAGATTTGTCTTATGTGCTGAGGCGTTCCAGGCAAGTAGGGGTGAAGTATGTGTGTATGTTTGCTTTAAGAGTAGAAATGAGGAGAAACTACCATCGAGGCAAGGAGAGGCGTGGATGGAGCAGTCACAAGTGCAGCCACCAGCCCCATGGGCACAGAAGACCCAGTCACAACAACCGCGCCGAAAGGCAAGTACAGGCGTTAGCATGGGCTAAGCCATTGGGTCTTATGCCTAAATAAATGTGCAGAATGGTGACTTTCTAGAACTGAGAGGGTTGCCACCTGAAGATCTAGTAGATAGTACTTCTGGTATATCTGTCATCCCTGCTGGGAGTGGAATTGCATTGATTTCTGGTTTATTGTGTGTGCACAAGTGTACACTGATTTTAAACTGAGATGCAGTTCCGTGAGCCAGTCCTTTCAGCTGTGCATTATCATCCATAGACCCTTCATCAATATGCAAAGATAGTTCAGGGAAGAAAAATATAATTACTTCATACTACCTGCTGTTTATTTCATAAAGTCTCTGTGTCTACTGGTGTAAAATCTGTCATTAAAGGATCTTCCTGAATGTTTGAAAGTAATGTGCTAATAATACCACATCTAGCAGATCAGGAAAATGAAACAATGTCTTAAAAAAAGACAATTCTCACTCCTGTGAGGTGAATCAAGTTGTTTTATTTTGATCACAGGAGTTATCCAGGAATCCCGAAAGAAAATGGAAAGAAAAGGTCCAAAGGAAAAATCCCAGGTGCAGGGATCAGACACCTGAGCAGCCCCACGACTGCTCTCGCAGGAGTCTGAGCGGTGTCAAGTGGATCCTAAGGTGGTAGGGATCCAGAAAAAGCAGTTTGAAAAGCAGCTTGAAAAAGCAGGAGGCTGTGCCTTGACACCGGGCTCTAAGGCAAGAGAGAGAGCCTCAGGAGAGAGCCCCACCCCTTTTTCCCCAGAAGAGCCAAAGAGCCTCGAGAGCTGTGGACAGCCACTTAAATAAGCTGCTGGCCCCTCCCCGGACCGCCCCTGTCCCTCCTCCATGGCTCACGGCGATTGGTAGGGCCGTGGAATGAAGTAATTCCTTCCTGCCAATGGGCTCGTGTCTCTAGGGTAGGTGGACAGGCTGATGTCACTGCCTGTCTTTTGGCGGGAAGGAGCCTCATTAGTATTCCACGTTGCCATGGAGCTCGGTGACGGGAGGCTGAGTTTAGAAACAGTCCGTTAGAAACTGGTGCCAAGGGGTGCCTTTTGACTTAAAAGGGGCTTTTACAGAACTTTGGAAAGGGATTAGTAGTGGGTTTAAACAGCAGTAAAAACAAGTTTTTAAACAACAACCTTAACACTATTAACACTTCTAAAAACTCAACCACTTGTAGAACTGTCTAACAATTAACATAAACTGATTTGACTGTTAACCTTTTTATTAAACTCCCTGTCCCTGGTCGATCCAATGGGTCTCTCCCAGGTCCTTAAAAATGCAAAAAGCCACTTCAGTAGTTCATTTATGACAAACAAGGTCTCAGGAATAATCCCCTGCCTTGAAAACTGATCCTTTCAGAAAAGCGTGTTTTATATTTTAGAACTTATACTTGCCTATGTTTGAGCTGGTTTTATGGTTGCTTTTTCATTCCCCTGTTCTTTCCTTAGTGCCTGTTGCAGGACTAAAAGAGGCCAGTGCTTTGCTTTAATACACTAAACTTTTTTTTTTTTTTAACATATTTTTAGGAAAAGAGACACACATGAGTTGCCACACTAGTTGCACTTGTGTAAGAAAACTTAGAAATGCAAATGGGCACTATGTCAGTGAGCAGAATTAAAGTTAAGTTCTTGGGTTCGATCTGAGGTGTTTTTCCCCTTGTATACTTGTTGTATCCTTCAGCTATTTTCAAAGGTGCATAATCAAACTGCAGTAGAGCTGGTATTAGAAATAGAGTTTCTTTGTCATTTTATTTTCAATAAATTATGACTCTTGCAAAACATCTTCACCTACTCCTTTTAAGATGACATGTCATAAGACCTGTCTTAAAAAGTGAGAATTGTACAGGTGATTCAGAAAACATCCCAGTGGAATTTTGCTCATCAGTAGTGAATGTGTTCATGCATATTAGTTCAAAAAGAGGAAAGCTGCAGTTGCCCCCTTCAGTGTTTGTTTAAAAAGCAGAGGCTTTTCTTGGAATTTTCATTAAACTTTTGTTTATTTTGCATCCTTCTGAACCTCATCAGTGAAATTCTTGTCATGAAGATAATGGCAAAATATTTCTGACCTGGCATCAGCGTTTTACCCACATGGTCTCTCGCTTTATGCTGTGAAGACTTGCATGCTTTCAGGATTGGGTTGTTCGTTTAATGTACAATTGCCCAGTTAATCTTCTGCTGAAAAGAGTTAAAGGCACTTGCAGAATCAACAGCCACGTCTAATGTACTAGCAAGCAATTTAAGGCTTTTAGGATGCTGGTATCACTAACGTTCTTGAGAAATTTTTAAGCTGAATATTTTCACTGTCAGATTTTCACAGTTTAGTGTATGGTGGGTGATATGCAGAGTGTGCTTATCAGAGCACTGCAACATGGTACTCCATTGATGTCAGTAACAATCTGCTTTCTAGATTCTTTGTGGGAAAGATGTGTGGGGCAATTGTGAGCCTATCTTGAAGGCAGTGCTGTTTTTTCAGTCTGGAGCAGGAGGAACCACAGACTCCAGTGAATGCAGGCCCCAGCAGCAGTGAAGATCCTTCTTCGTCCAGTTCAACACAGAACTCTGTAGCACCAGGTAAGAGATGGTATTTATACGTCAAAAGTCAGTTCCTATATGCTGATTGTATGAAAAAAGTAGTAGTAGTAGCTGCATTAATAATCTGGTGCTATGGGAACAATACAAACAGTAAAGTTTATGGAGAAAAGTAGCATCAGATGATACAAAAAGATATAATAAGTAACGATCTAGAGAACAGAGCCAAATCACTTTCAGGCCCACAAGTGCTTCTCATGTTTGAACATTTGTGTGCTTAGAGCTGATATAAACTGAAAAAATACAATTCTGTTTCTCCCTCCAGAAATGCTGCTTTAGGAAGAAAATTAACTACTAAGGAAGCAAATAAAATGAGAGAGCATATAAAAAATTACAGCTTGTGTTCAGTTACTCAGTCTTTTGAAAGGCGCAACAATCCACCACTTTGTGGTGTGCCTCTCATGTGTGATGTGTCTCTCTTTGTGCCTTCAGTGTACTTTGTAGTCTGTAATTAATACAGTCTGGCTAAATATTTGTTCATTAACAACAATGACAAAGTAGCAGTGCTGTTGAGAAAGATGTCCTCTTTATGTTCTGGCTTCCTGACTAATTAAACAATGCTAGCAAAAACTAAGCCAGTGGGAACATACATTTCTGTACAACAGGAGAGTCCTGAAGCAACACTGGAGATGGTTTTTGTATATCACTGTTTTGTGTTGTGAGCATGTTAGGAGCTGTATCCTGCAAGACATTTATTCCCATGTAATTAGATTCGGTATACTAAATGCAGTGTGCTTTTACTGATTCATTGACTATTTAATTTTGCTGACCTGATTAAGTCTTGGTCACTTGTGGTTAAGCTGAAACCTGAAAGATGCAGACAAGGAGCTGAATGGTAAGCAGCTGCAAAAAGAGATTACTTAAAATGAAATTTCTGGTAGTAGATAGAGTTTTAAATAACTCTTGAAGTGAAATATTAACAATTGCCTCTGAATGAATTTCTTTGTTTTGAGACAATCTGTCAAACGTATTTTAAATCTGTCAAAGTATTTTACCTGTCTGCCTCTGCATTCACCCAGACAGTGAAGCACTAAAATTGAGTGTTTCTCATCCCAACTTACCTTTGGAAAGAGCCAAATGTACTCTTGATTTAATCTAAATCTCTCCTTTATGCTGAAGAAAAAGTGTCTTGTTCTGGGAAGTGAATCACTTTATTTGGGTTTATTTGGTACCTCATTGTCTTTTTTTTTTTGCTGTCCTACCAAGTCTCTTAACTAAGAATGTCCCCTTGTGATGTATTTATGAGGAAAGACCGTTTTTGTTCTGCAACAAAACCATTCTTTTGTGCTTTTCTGATTGGTCTGAATTTCCTCTTGGTCAGTGGTGACGTCCCTTCTGTACCTGTGTAACAGCATTTGAACACTATAAATAATCTTTTTTTCTCCTTTAAGTGGCTCATCTCTTCCTAGTCTATGTCTCATGCTTGGCACCTGTTGGGAGCAAGAGCTTTGAGTCTCATAACTCTTGACATTCACGTGAAGACATGGAATATCAAAGAGCAATAAACAAAATTATCCATCTGATTTTGCCACTTTTTGTCCCCCATTCCCCACCCCCGAAGAACTGCCAGGATTTTATTATGACCCAGAAAAGAACCGCTATTTTCGTCTGCTGCCTGGACATAACAACCACAACCCACTCACCAAGGACAGCATTCAGCACAAGGCGATGGAGTGCAAAAGACTGAGACTTTTAGAAGAGGAAGAAAAACAAAAGGTATGTTTTGAAAAAAATTGCAACTAGGCTTTATTGTACTCTGGCCGAGGACAGATTATAAACTAAAATCTTCAAATTCTGACAATTCAATTTCTTTTTCTGCTAAGAATATATAGTCCTTGAAGCCTTTTGTTTGGCTGTTCCACACAGGAATGAAATCAAGTCATTACAAACAAAAAACCTATAAAGATGCAGGAACTGTGCTGAAAATTGCAGGTGTCCAACACTTACACTTGAGTCAGGATATTGGATGCCAAGTTTCAAATTCCTGCCTTGAATTTGCAAAGTAGGGTCTTGATTTTAAGTTTTCCATATTTTTAATAAATTCCTTGATCATATTCCTGGACCTAATCACAGTTGGTGGAAACAGCTTTTTTTGAAGAACTTTTTTGGACAGCTAAAATCAAGGCAAGTCTTACATTTATGTCTGGAAAACCTGTGTGCTTCTCTTCATAAAGTGTTACAGTGAAGTTAATGCTGATGCTGCGTATTTGTAATCTGGGTAAAATATCTAACAAGGATGCTTTTTCCTAACAAGGAAAGTTCTATAACTTTACAAATAATAGCTTAGCTTAAATATGCTGTCATTTGGAAGAAGTGAACACTGTTCTTTTTCTTAAGCAATGAAGTTCTCCAACCAGCTATTCAGTTCTTCAGTCTTTGCTGTAAAGAACATTTTGACTCTCAAACACTTGCTTTGTCTGAGCATTATCAAAAACATTTCTTACTCCATAATTCTGCAAAATACTTTATTCCTTGGTCTCCTCAGAAACTGTTTGCATTAAATTCTAAAAAAATTGTGAATCATGGAATGGGATCATAGAATGACTCACATTGGAAAGGACCTTAAGGATCATCTAGTTCCATCCCCAGTACTGTGGGGGGAATGGGGAATGGAAATGGAATGGAAAAGCAGTTTAGTACAACAGTAAGACTGCATGTTTAATTGCAGTCTCATTGTGATAGAAAATTTTGCTGTATAAGAAGAATTTCAGGTGTTGTTGTAAAACCAGAAGGTGACTTTACACCTCCAGGTGGTACTGCTGATTATGTAGAGTGAAAACAATGGCTATTAGGGTTTCATATTTTTTCTCCAGCTTCTGTATTTACAAAAGCACTCCACATCTCACAGGAACATATTCTTGTCTACTTACTGTCGCAGACCAGGATGGTGTTGGAATGTGTTTTATACATTCTGAAAATTTTAATGTATATAGGCTAGAGGAAAAAGTTACCTTAACATCCCAAACATCAAAGACCCACAGCTGTGTTTGAATCTTAAACAAGTAAATAACTGAGTACAGTTCCATGTTACTGTCTTACAGAAAACAACAAGGGCTGGACTGAACTCATCCGTGCTGTTACAGAAAAGGCAGCTGGGTTTGCTCAGCTCCACAAGTTATTGCAGGTACAATGATTTGATTTGTCTTCTGTTTGCAGTTCTAAGTTCTGCTGTTAGTGCAACTGTTTCTGTCAGGTTTTCTTGCATTTCTTACTGTTCCACTGGGATGAGGAGGAACATATTACTTAAAGTTAGAAAAAGGGTTATATTCTGTAATAATCAGGTTACTAAAATGGTGAGAATTCAAATGAGGAAGTTGTTTCCCAATTTTACTTCAAAAAAGTTCATTTTATATATGTATATGGATATGCTGTTTTGCCACATTGTACTTTCTGAGTACAGCACAGCTGTTTTAGGATAAATGCCTTTCAGTGGACATGACCATTCCCTTGCCCCCCATTAGAACAGTTAAGGTAGCTCAGTTTCAGTAACAGTGCAGAAGGCAAGTTAAGTTAGTGACTTACTGTGTTGTTGTTTTGGCTACTAAAGATGTGCTGGGGTTCAAAACAGCGGGATGAAATTCCATGAATGTGGAAGATGCATGTGTTCATGGGTTATGTAAGTTAAATTTCAGCATGCTAGTTATTCAGGCATTTTCTCTTCAGTGATTGAGAAGCAGTTCTATATCCTGGCCAGAATTCTTTTCATTTGCATTGAATTTAGGCTTACCTGAATTCTCCTCTCTTCAACCCCCTCACCTTCCTACCTGCTTTTACAGGCTAGTCCATGAACTAAAAGTGAACTGCATGCAGAGGAGGAAGATAGAAATTCACAGTCCGGACTCCTCAGTTGCTGGAACCAACAATTTTAAAATCATCGTGGTACGTTATGAGAAATGATAAGTCTTTAAGATAAAGAGAGCCTGTCTTCAGTGAAAATTCAGGCTCTTGTAGTCAAATCACACAGGTCAAATTTAGCTTTTAAAGATGTGTTATTCTTGCTCTGTCAGTTCTTAAAATCTGTGCTCAGTAACTTTAAACAGGTAGGGAGAGGCTGTTCCTTTCCTACAAAGGAAAATTATAAAAAAGGTTGGATATGAAAGCATTTTTTTGGTTTTGGTTTTTTTGGGTTTTTTTAATCTGATCACCATGTTCTTTTGGAATTAAATAGGAGTTGAGCGGATCATTATTATGGGGCTGGGAGGAGGAGTGGAGAGGATCAAGAGAGAAAAAAATGAAAGAGAAGAGTTTTGGGAGTGGCAGAGCCTGTGGTTCAGAGAATCTAAGTAAACGTCAGTAATCACTTTACATTTCATGATCTTTCATAGACTATATAGGAAGCTCTCCAGGACCAGCTCCTGGCCTTGTAAACAGAGCACTGCATAGGTAGCTGAAACCAGAAGGGACTCAGAAACAGTGTAACTGTATAGAATTGTTAACATTAGAAAGATCATTTATTGTTAGCCAAGGACTGAATCCTTTACTTATCCCTGTTTTTTCTGTGCATGCATTTAAAAGGAGTTGGCCAGTGATTTTAGAGGTCAATTGAAAGCAGGTGGTGTTAAAGGGATCAGAATTAATGTGGTTCTTTCATTTTAGACCTAATGCAACTCCCTCAAGCTGTTTTTCCTGTAAGTTTCCAGTAAATGTGACCGGTAAGCTTTTATTTTACAGGCAGATGTTGCTTGTGAACGAATATTCACTGTGAACGATGTAGAGCATGGAGGATGTAAATATGGTATCATCAATCTCAGCGGTTTGGGGAAGGAGTCTCTCACTGTGGAGATGTATGACAACCTCTACTTCACAAACCGCAAAGTACTATTTTCTGTTCCTCCTTCCTTTGGTGGTTGCATTCTCAGAACACTGTTCTTGGGAGGCTCACATGGAAATGCCATGAGGGTTGGGGAAGGGGTTTGGAGAAGAGAATGGAAGCATCTAGAAATGTGAAGCTTGGATAAACACAGAGCCAATAAACCTGTCTCTGAAAGTGCTCAGTACCAGTGATAGTTGTTAGGACTGTTACACTACAATTGGAATGGAAGACTACATAGAAGTACCAGCTTCCAAGGATAGTGCTTACTTCAGACTTGGACTGTAGCTGGCAAAACTAACGTTTTGCTTCCAAAACAACCAAGATTTGCATGATTCTTTCTTAAAAATAATTTGAGGTAACTGTGTTTATCCTTAAACATGAGGCATATTTAAAAAAGGTTTTCATGATCTCTTCATGCTCAGATTCTTTTTAAGGATGGTCTCTTGAATAATGGGGTGTGCTTGGTGCCTCAGTCTGTGTTTGGTCAGACTTCTCAATGCTGTTCTGTCGTTACAAGATGAGTATGAAGCTAAAATGCTCATGCCCTATTACTGAGTTATTTAGTGGGCTGAGGAGTTGTGCCCAATGCCTAATTTTATGTCATCTTTGCATGGAAATAATCTTTCCTTAATTGAATAACAGATCACAAGAATAGTATGTCTTCTTCTCTCTGAAGGTGAATTCTGTGTGCTGGGCATCACTGACTCATCCAGATTCTCATGTTTTATATCCTTTTAAAAAAAGCAGAATTGTCATTCAGGTTTCACAAATCTGCATCATGCTTCACAGAAAAACTAACTTCAAGGAATACCTCTCCTCTAGTTCTCCCAGAAAATAAGTTTTCTGGAAAACAGAGGAAGTAATAAAAATTGAAATATGTTGGAATTAGTGAGACAGATGTATGGTTCTGTTATGGATATATGTAGAATTGTTCCCATGTTAATGGTAAATTAAAGACCATGTTTTCTGCCCTGGAGAATTCCAGCTTCACTAATAGTGTATGTAAATGCCATATCCAAAATGATCTGATGTTTAGAAATTGGCTGAGGCAAAAGAACAAGAGCTGAGGGTTAAGGCAACAACCTTTTTCTGAAGTGAACCTCTTTGAAAGTGGGGTGGTTCGTTTGTGTTTAAAACCATCCCCATATTGGTTGGGGTGAGAGGAAAATGGAAGCAATTCAGTAGCATCACTGCAACTTTCAGAGCATGTTCTGTAGGTCTGGCTCAGAAGAGGAGAAAAGTTGATGGTATAGCAGAGGAGGCAGTAATGAACAGTGCAGAGCCCAAAAGAATGGGGGGCAAATTGAATTTTGACATAGGAGAAGGCAGAAAACAGATGTGCTATTAAAGTGCCAAAAGAAATTACATAGAAAAATATGGAATGGCCCGTGTGAAAAGCCAGACAGTTCCAGACCGACCCATCAGGGGGCAGGAGCTGACCAGGCACGCGCACAGCTGGGGAGGAGTTTCGGATCGCTTGGTTTGGTGGGTTCCTGCTTTCCCCTAGTTGTGTTACAGATCTACCCCACTGAACTTGAAATGTAGCTTTCAAATTCTATATATACCTGCTATAGTCTTCATAAAATATTTCATGTAATCTAAAGTGAGTCTTCCTTGCCTCACCAATGTGTGCTTCCCTTTTTCCAACTGAACTCCATGAAAAACAGATCTATATTAATGCAGTGTCATCAGCATGAAAAAGTGAGAAGAATGATCTATGTATTCATGCTTTTTTTTTTCTTTTTCCTATCACTAGTAAGACACAATAGTATTCTCTTATCTTTCTGGTAGTGAAAATACACAAGCAAGAATTTGAGTTCTTTCTAGGTCATTCCTATGAAAGAAACAAAGAGTCAAGACTTAGTTGTAAACTGTAATGCACATCAAAGGTCTCAGGGAAAAGTGTTGTGAGCTGTGGCTGTGTCAGGGCATCTCGTTTTTCCCATTATTATATATATTAGGCAGCCTGTTCCATTCTAGGGAGAAATCACTTTCCCTTAACTCACTTCAGCAAGCTGTGTCTCATGGGAATTGCAGAAACACCAGGCTGTGCCAGTCTGCTTCCAGCATCATTGTTCAGCAGCACTAACCCAGGTAGGGTGTTTTTGTTGGTTTTTTGTCTCCAATTTTTGGTAACAATTATGGTATGAAAAGAGCACAAAAGAAAGATTATTTCAGCTTTTTTTTTTCAGTAGTTGGTGAGACTGTTGTATTCCTGTAAGACTAAAACAGCTTAAGAAGTGAAATGATGATGAAAGAACTTGAGACTTAATTAACAAACAGTATTCAAAGCCCTAGTTTATTTTTAGCTGCTGCAGCACTTGACTTTGGCAGGAGAACACCTCACTTGTAAAGTAAACACTTGAGATTTTTCATGAGTAGCTTGGCCTGTAATTAATACTTGGAAGCTGCAGACAAGAAGTATTCACATTTCCTTATAGACTGTCCAGAGTCACTGCAGAATCCCTTCTCATAGCAGCTACTCAGGTATGCTCAGTGGATTAATCAGAGGGGCAAAACTGGTAAATATCTCATCCCATAGCTCCCTGTACAAGCTGATGTTCAGTTGTACCTAAACCTGACTGACTGGGAGAATACTACATCTTAAGTCTGGTTATTGCTGATCTTTTTTGTTGAATGTTTTTGGGGGCAGGACTTAATTGATTGGAGTTTCTTAAAAGATGTTAGAACCATGCTTCTTCGAGTCACAGAGTGCAGTCCTTTAATCTGGTTTCCATTCAGACATGATCAGTTAAGGTTATACAGAGGAAATCTGTGATAGATAAGAGTAATGGACTCATTTTAAATTTTTAGTGTCTTACTATTTATGCAGCTATTAAAGAAATATGCAGAGTCAGCATGAACTTGAAGAGTCACTGAGGGTGGATGGCTACTAAGCCAGCATACCCAGTTGCTCTGTAGAAGATTTTAAGCCCTTCACCATAATGAAATGCTGTGAGTTCCACCAAAGTCCTCCTGTGTAGTATATCTTACTGACTGTTTAGGTATTTCCAAGTTTGACTTTCTTCACTCTCCTAAATATGTGGTTTGTGGGAGCCTTGCTGAGTAGATGCTAGGAGAAAAATAGAAGTAGACTTACCCTGTCTAAAACTATGTCAGCCATCCATTCTTGTCCACATTACCTCTGCTACCTGACATATGTATGTATGATGTCCCACAAAGGAAGTGAAAACAGAGGACGTAGTCTGCTAATTGGCATAAATTTTGTGCAGGAGCTACATGAGTAAGGGTCAAATCTAGGGTATTGTTACTTAGGTGGTTTGTTGGTTTTTCTGGGTTTTTTTTTGTAATAGGCAGGCCAAGAACTTACAGGTTAGGCTTTGGCTAATCTATAGTTTATAAAGTAAATGTTTTTTATTTCTAGCCCACTCATCTTTAAAAAATAGCTTACTTAGTGCTATAAGGCAAGTGTTACTTTGCTCTTTCCTGCCATAGTCAGCCCTCTGACTACTGAATAAATTTCACAGTCTCTCAATATCATCTATTTATGGTGTCCCACTTACAGTCATGAACTTCCATTTCTGTTTCGTGTCTCCTGAGTACCAAAAGGACACTAAGTGAGCAACACTTTCTCTGCTTCAGATTGAAATGTTAAAAGAAGTGTGGCAGTCTAAGAACCTTTCTGAGCTATCATCCTGTCTTAACATTTTATGAACATTTCTTGTGTTTCTCCTGTCTTCTAGGAGATCGACCTGGAATGCTGTGCAGTTTCAAGATATCCACTGCCTGGTCCTGTGCTTGGTGCCTGAATCCCCAAGCAGACAACTGCTTTAGCACAGGTGTGATCTATCTGCAAGGCTAGCAACCCTGTCTGTCTCAGTGGGAAAGACTTCTTACATTCATCTCCCAGCTGCTACTCAAATTACAGCTAAACCAACATCATCTGTCTTCCTTAGGCCTGACACGACGAGTTCTTGTGACCAATGTGGTGACAGGGCATCGGCAGACATTTGGAACCAGTAGTGATGTACTGGCACAGCAGTTTGCCACACAGGTAGGGAGAACCATACACCGTATTTTCAGAGCACTGCCTCATTGGTGGGCTCTTTGTTCTGTTTGGTGCAGGACTCCTCATGCTGTACCTGAGGCTGTGATAACAGCTGCTGTTGGATGGCTGTTCCACAGCAGAGCTGATGTGTTCTGATGCTTGCACACAATTGAATAGCAACAAAAAGATAACTGATTTCAAACTGTGGCAACAGGGGCGAGTTTTTTTAATATTACAGAGGTTAAAAGACAAGGAAGTACAAAGAGCACAGTAACAGCATGTAAAATTGTTTTGGTTTTGGCAAATAACCTCATTTTAATAACACTCAGTGTTTTGCCTCCACCAAGATGGAGAAAATCCCTATAAAATACTAATGGACTTGGTCACGAAGAACTAGAATGGTGAAATAGGAATTCCAGTTTCTGTTTTGCCGTTATGTTAGACTGAGTTCCTGCTTACCTAGCCAAACTTTCCCAGCTAAAGTAAATAGTTGAGGTTTGAATGGAACTCATGAGTTGGCTGAAAAATGTTGCAGTCTGTAATTAAAATTCTGCTTCTCAATGCATGTGTTAAAATAATTTGACAACTACACCATAGAGCTCAAAAGCATGATACAGACTGTGTCTGTGTAACTTGTAAGATCCTTGCAGATGTTATAGAGTGCACTTCTTTCTCTGGGATTCTCCCAGACCCCAGTGCTGTACAATGGCTGCCGTTCGGGTGAGATTTTCAGCATTGATGTGCGCCAACGTAACCGAAAGGGGCAGAGCTGGAAAGCAACTCGTCTCTTCCATGGCTCAGCAGTTACATCTATTCACCTTATGGAGGCTGAACATTATCTTATGGCAGCAGATATGGCTGGAAAGGTATGGGTTTGTTGTGTTCAGGATATTCTGTTCCTTTTAGTATCTGGGCATTTACGGGTACTTATCCCACTCCCAAGGGCAGATGCCTGCTCTTAGTATGTAGTATGGAACTGGGTGGTAGTTCCATTTATGGGTCTTCTTCCTGAGCCAGTTATTTATCACAGAATGGTTTCAGTTGGAAGGAAACTTAAAGATCATCTGGTTCCAGCCTTCTGCCATGGGCAAGGACACCTTCCACTAGACCAGTTTGCTCAAAGCTTCAGCCAACCTGTCCTTGAACACTTCCAGGGATGGGGCATCCACAACTTCTCTGGGCAACCTGTTCTAGTCACTCACCACCTTCACATTAAAGAGCTTCCTGATATTTAATCTAGAGCTACCCTTCTCAGTTTAAAGCCATTCCCCCGTGTTCTATCACTACATACCCTTAAAAATTGACCCTCTCCAACTCTCTTGTAGCCTCCTTAAGGTACTGGAAGGCTGCTTCTGGAGGCTGAATTCTCTCAGCCTGTCTCCATAGGAGAGGTCCTCTAACCCTCTGATCATCTTCATGGCCCTCCTCTGGATGTGCTCCAGCAGATCCAACCTGTAAATGCTCTCTGCTTTAATACAGCCTCTCTCAAACAATTCCTTCGTCTTGCAGATAAAACTGTGGGACCTGAGAACAGCAAAGTGTGTGAAACAGTACAAAGGTCACCACAATGAATATGCTCTTCTCCCTTTGCATGTAAATGAGGAGGAAGGACTTCTTATAGCAGGTGGGTTGACTTTTCCCCCCCTCTACTTGTAGAGTGTATGGTAGTGATTTTCTTATGCCTGAGGGGTGTTTCTTAGGTACAGCTGTTAGAAGCTGTAAATTCTTTAAAATTCAGAAGAAATTTAGCCTTAGACATACTGTAATATACTATGAAAAATAAGAAATTATGGTATGGATGCACAGCTACTGTAATCACTTCTGTGAGGCACTTAACAGCTTTATCTGCTGTGTCCTGCAAAAGTCCCATTATCCTTTCCACAATACGTCTCAAGAGTAGAGCAGAAAACACTTGATTTTGAAATTCAGGGAAACAACATGTAAACAGGAGATTTAGTAATACCTTTATATAGAGACTGTGTGTATGTTTAGTTGGTGCTTAAGTGGATAATGTGGTGATGGACTGAAGCATTGGCATGTGGGCCTGACTCCTTGTAAACTGTCTATACCACTCAGGTTCATTTTGAATACTCCCAGGTACACTCAGATTTTTGTATTATTGTTATATTTGGGGCGGGGGGAGGAAAAGTAGCAATAGATGAAGCAAAATCCTTGTAGTGTAGCCAGGCTTTATGAAGTCACTGTGAAGACAGTGACCTCCTTTCCTTGGATTTGTCAGTAAGTGGCGGAGTAATAGGAATTTTTAATTTGACTGAATTTTTCTCACCTTTTTTTAGCTTAGGAGCTTGATAAAGAGAAAAGCACTCTAAGTACTGATTTATTGTACTTTTAATCACCTAATAGGAAATGCACATTTTTCCCATTTTTGTAGTATTCAGTCTAAAATTTTTGTTTTGTAAAGTATGGATAAGCACTTTGCCTCCTGTGGGTGTAGAAATAGTCAGGGTGTTTTCCCTTCTGCTCCTGTGGTGATAATCTTGCAGAACCATATAAAGTCCTTTTTGTGTAATGTTGAATTTTGCTGTCCTTTCCTCCCAGTTGGTCAGGATTGCTACACCAGAATTTGGAGTCTCCAAGATGCTCATCTGCTTAGAACCATCCCTTCTCCCCACCCGTCATCCAAAGATGCTATTCCTAGTGTGGTGTTTTCTTCAAGACTTGGGGGTAGCCGAGGAGTTCCTGGCTTACTCATGGCTGTCAAACAGGATCTCTACCACTTCTCCTATAACTGACATTATATTCTCCTCAGACCTGGTCTACAAAGCTGCCAATCTATATGTGACTTCAGAATCTTTACACTAAGTCACCAATCTGTTGAGTCATTATGTGCTGCTGTTGCATCTGCTCTGCCCATCTAATTGTAACCTTCAGCAGTTCAGCACATCTTGCTGTATACATCTGAGACCTCTTGTAAATAAAAGCTGAATGCTGATTAACTGTAGGCATGATTCAGCCTCTCTGAAACCTAGCTGTAAGCCTGCCAAGCTGGTAACTTAAAGAGCCTCTAGCTCTGTGCTAGCTGAATTTGCTGTCAGAAGGCTGCTCTAACTTAATCCTAGTTCGGTCACGTAACCTCTTAGCTGTGGTCCCATCTGCCTCAAGAGGAAGGCTGGCCTAGCAGAGTGAAGCAGCTGATGTTGAGACGCTGAACACTCTAAGTGTTCTGGGGCTTTGTTGGGAGTAGCTTTGGTTGGGGTTCCTGCTTCAACTGCCACTGCTCCATGCTCCACGGTTGGAAGCAGTTCAAGGAACAGCCGCTTTCCTCACCCACACTGTCAGTCCTTTTTGCCGGCTCATAATAAACTCTGTCCCTTTCAGATGATGGCAGTGTGCAACTGCCCTGCCACCATCCCCTGTAAAAAGCAACAAGCATGAAGCAAAGCCCTTTTTCTGGTCCAGTAGTGACGCTGAATGCCCCTGTTAGTTTATCATAGTGTTTCCCTAACCAAGTCCACACCCCTAACATGGAGTTTGGTCAGCAGTCTGGAAGGGCGGGCTTGCTTGTGCAGCCATAGCAGCACACAAGCCCATTTGTAGAGATCACATCTCTGGGATTTGGGATCACCTTGCAAAGTCATGCCTTCTGCATACAGAGGTGCAACTGGGCCCTCAGCTGCAAAGTTGTAGTACCAGCTCACAGTAACTGGATGATACCATATCTGTGTTTGAGAACAATTACCATCCCATGGAGCCTCTTCACCTCTTGCCTGGTAACCTGTCTGGGTTGGGCAAGACCATCCTGCTCTCAATATCTGTAGGAAGCGCTGACCAGATCAGGAACCTATGAGAGGGTAAAGGCCCATGAACTAGGCTGGGCTTTACAGGAAAGGCACACTGCACTCAAGTTTCCCAAAATTCTTATTAAAGGAGTGCCAGAACCATCTTTTCATCCTGGGATCTGCTTAGAGCATTCAGATGTAGTTGTGCCATCAGAGATGCCACTTCCCCTGGGGTCCTGCCAGCTCAGCAGTTGAGGGTACAAATGGGTTCTAATGCCAGCCATGCTGCACAGCACGTTAAGAGGGCTCCGTGAGATGGCCCTGTCAGAGAGCAAGGCTGGGACTCTGCATTCCGAGTGCCTTCTGCCAGCAGGCATGGGCTGCACATGCACACAGAGATGAGTGCTGCTGCTGTGTACAGGTGTGGCCTTTCACAGCAGTTCCTAGAGCAGTACTCTCACCTGGGCCTGTGTCTTCTGTGGAAAGGGCTGCAACAGTGCTGAGCATCCTAGGAAGGAAGGGGCTTTCAAGTCCCACACTAAGCAATCCTCCTGCCTTCAGAGTAAACTACCACCAGCACCCTCTTAGGCATGTTACAAAGGTTTCTAGCTATCTCATTTCTTAACAGATATTATTACTCTTTTGCACCTAAAGCTTTTGGCCAGAGCAACCTATTTATGGAGGGACTGTACCCTGCCACCTTCATCCTGATGGGCCATCAGCTTTGTTTAACCTCACTGCACACTGCATGTGCAGGGAAAGCTCTTACTTTTTACTCCTCTTTAACAGGAGTATTTGTAGTTCAAAAAGTGAGTTAGTAAAACTCTTCAACCAGTCACAAAATGTTTTTCCCAGAGGAGGAGAGTGTGAGCTGCAGCATGAGCACAGCGCTGTTAACAGGGATGAGGCACTCGGGGTTGTGGCATGAGCTACCCAAGAGTTCATTGAGGACTTGGTGGTGCAGCCAGTTCATCCCTTTGCATCCCTGCTAGTGGCCTGAGCTCACTGAACACACTTCATTGAGGGTGTCTCTGGCTTCCAAAAGGAAGCCTCAGATGTGCCCTGCAGTGCAAGGCACTGTGCAGGGATATACCCTCCACAAGCCCCATGAAAACCTGAGCATAGCCTGCAGGCTTTTGTTTCTTTACAATGCATTCCTCTCCCCTTCAATTTTTTCAAGTGACTTTGGATAAGAGGGAATTATTTAAATACAGGTACCTGGAAGGGTAGGCCCTAGTAAAAATCCCCTCTGACTTGCAGGGCTCCACACTCATTTCTCCTGTTCTCTCATAAGCTTCAGGCCTAAGCAATGTGCTGTTCCAAGAGACTGAGCAAGAAGAGCTCTTAGGAGCTCTTCTTGCTCACCAGCACTCCAGTATTACATGTGGTGACTTCCTAACCTTTCTTTGTATTTCATTTACCCATTAATCTATAGAAAAGACAATAGAGCAGGAAAACTCTCCTCTTAGGAGCAATGTCATAACTTTACAATGTGAATATATTCTGTAAGAAATAGCTGCTGCAAGGGTAATCAAGATGAATCCCAGCAAATACTCAAAATAGTTTCTTCCCTCTCTGAGTATACATTCAAAACCCCCAAATCTTTCTTCTATCCCATTAACAGGCAACTTCTGTTTCCCCATGGGCAGACTGAGCTGTTAATTCCGTGCAACTATGGCTCCCCTCACACCTCTGGCTTTAGTGTTCCTCTGCAGACCCTTCTTTCTCACACAAAATAGAGTGGGTGCTGCTCACAGCATACTCTGGGCTCCTCCTTCTTTCCACAGGACAATGCGTATGAGACCAGGGGGTCTCCTGCTCTCCTAAATGGCAAGTCTTGCAGGCTCTTCCCATTCCCTCTACTACCCTTTGATAACCAAGAGACTTAATTCCCAGTTGCTTTGCTTTTCAATTTGAGAAAACACTCCACAATTTGTCTTGATTGGTTCTGGTTTTTTGACATTTTCTGTTGCATGCACAGTGATAAATGCACCCAGCACAACTTTCAAAAGCATTTGCATTGCCTTAGTCAATAATGCATACTGCAACTAAGCATCTGTTCAGAAAACAGAAGTGTAGTTAACCCCATCCCACTGCAAAGTCCTAATATTACATCTGATAATCAACTCAGTTGCAACATACTTTATATTGATCTTCTTGCTAGTAAACGTGTGGTTCAAACATTTTCAGGTAGTAACCTACAAAGATCGTGAACTCCCTTAAAGCAGAATTAATTCCAAAATTTAAATTAGTTTAGACTCTTTTCAGTGCTCTTAACTCCAGTAATTCCCGTTCTGCAAGAACAAGACTGTGCAACAATTATGTCCAGTTACCGTGGGAAACACAAACTAAGAATTGTGGCAGAAAGGCATCTTACATAACTGGAGATAGTTTCTTCTCTTTGTTCCTTTTAGGCAAAACTCATAAAACAGAAGAAAATAATTTCCTTTCTGTTGTTTCCAGGAGCCAAATGCACACACATGTCCCTGCAAACCCATTCACCCAACTAGTGCTTTTGCAGCCAACACTTCTAATTAAGCCTGCAAAAGCACTAAAAAAGGAGAGGGGAAGCAGGGCAAGAAGAGAGGCAATTTGGCTTCAGTGACAAACAGCAAGCAGTTTACAGGCAGCAGCTAAAGTATATTGAATCATCTCTTTCAGTATGCAGCAACAGTAGGACCCTAAGGCAGTTAAAAAGTAACTGCAACACTCTTCCTGTCTGCTACAGTATCAAAACACAGTGTTTGCCTCAGCTTCTCAGCAAGCACTGAACTAGTGGGAAACTTCAGAAAGGCCAGCCCTGTGCTCCAAGATAGGTTGCAGCACCTCTCATCCAGCAGACACCATTTCCTTGGTCCCTTTGGTTCCCTGGAACATGGCACAGTGCAGCCCACCCAGTTCTCACTGGCTAGACTGCCAGTGCCTCCCATCAACACCACTCTCTCAGAAGCCACAGCCTCACCCTTGCTCTGTCCCATGTCCCCTGCTTCTATCAATCATCTCTCAACCCTGATTAATAAAGCTCTTTACACATAAACCCCTTTAGGTCACACAAGGTTCTTAGACATAACAGGTAGGAAAATTTCAATTTTAACTTGAAATTTCTACAGCAGGGGGGAGATTTGCTTCTGGGTCTTCTGTGGTGGTGTTGGTCACGTGTTTCTGTTGGTCTCAATTTACTGCAGTATATGGATTCATGGTCATTTCTCCTCTATTATCCTGATGAATACTGAAACTAAGAGGTTAAAAAAAATTGATTTACTAGTCACAAATTCAGACTGGCATTTTTGCATTCTTAAGTTTAAGAGGGACCTATTTTAACACGACTAGAAAATGAAGCATTTGTTGTGAGAAAGGGAGAATTCAAACCCAACTATGTACATAGTCTCATGGTATCCCCTTACAGAAGCTGCTTTCAGAAAAGTTATATCTGGCAGTGGAGAATTCAGCTTTGGTCCCCAAACCTTCAGTCACTAGTGGCTGCTTGCATACACTATATATACTACATATACTGTGAGCTGAATCCAGCACTCAACACCAACCCAAAGTACTTTCTAGACAGGGATTCTGGGGTAAGGGCCTGGGGCTTGAGAGATGCTTGACCAAACTGTTTAAAGCACTTTACAAATCAGTTTAATATTTCAAAAATGGAAGCCAAGGCACAAAATTGATAAACCTTTCCAGGTAATGTCTGAAAATATAATCAAGATCACCTGCCTTTTCTTGTTGAAACTTCTTTCCTATCCGCAGTTCTGTTGATATCGTGGTAGCTGTGAAGCACTCTGATGCTTTCCTGACAAGTCATCATCTGCACACCACCATCATACATATGCTATTGCTTCTCTCCAGTGCTGCTGAAAAATTGCCTTTTAAGCAGAAACAGAAAGATTTAACCAGCTTTTCAAAATGTTAGAAATCAGTCTGTTTCAGAATCTCCAGGCATTCTTGAAATTAGAATTTCTATAATGCCACAATTAAAACATCTCCTACATCAGGACTTCCACATATATATATAAAACCCACTAGTATAATTTTTTTTTTGCTTGAGGTATATCCAACAAAGTTTAAAAGCTGAATGCATTTTAATTTTGGCTTGAGATAACTAACTAGCTGCCATTCTACTTTAGCTTTGTTTTTGTCACATACAGTATACTGTTGATTTTGAAAGCCCTCATAACAAATTTTTATTTATTTTGGCATTGACATGATTTCATTGTTGATGTACCTGCACTACAAACAAATATATTTTATGACATAATGTAAGTGCTGTGACTGACAGAATATATATGTCAACATTGCTTTGCCATGAAAGAGTGCCCAGCTAAAGTAGGGAATAGGGAAGAGACCTGGATGACAAAAAGCAGACAGTTCTATCACTCATCCAAATCACTCTCTGTTCTCAAATTACTGGCAGGCAAAGACATATCTGTTGGTGCCAAATTATATTACAGCCATCAGCGATAATTAAGTGCAAGGACAATACCACAATACGTGGCATTACAGTGACTGACAGTGTCAGTTGACAAATGAAACATGAAAATGATGAGAGGCTGCCAAAATTGAGTTATATTAGTATTTAAACCTATTTGGGCTGATTATGCTGAAAGCAAAAATATGGAGAACAAAGTCTGTATAACCAGGTGAGAAAGCCAGAGTCCTGCAATGTTAAAGCCCAGGCTTCCAAAGCAACAGGGGCATTTGTGAGTGTCTCAGCACAGTCACAGCAGACACCTGGCATAAATGCAAGGCAGATCTAACTTAATGATGGTGTTTATTTCCACAAATGAACTCTTGTTGACATCAAAAGCTAGCAAGGGTTGTCTTGTTTTCCAGAACACAACTGAAGGTCCAATTCCCAAGGGACACAGACAGGAACATACAGGACACCTTGGCCAACTTCAGCCTGTGCAACTTCTGCAAGGCACTGGGCAGGAGATCGAATGAACAGGAAAACCAGTGCAGGGGGTGGAAGTGGGGGAGGGCAGGGAATGAGGGACAAAGCAGTTTTTCTTGTGCAAGTAACTCCACCTTAGAGCCTGCTCCTACCCTGACAATAGCTACATGTTGCAGCCATGCTGTTCTGCCATCTGTCCCCTGGCTGCAAGTTTCAGGTAGACATTTCAGCCAAGAATGGCCTACAGGGTTTGGATAGGGAGTCTAAGTAAAAGTGTCCACATCTATATGAAGCCTCACACATACCTGCTTCACAGAATGACAGGGAAACCCACATCACTTATTTGAAGATGAATCATGCTGAATTGGCATATGTACCCACAATGGAAATAAATACATCAGAATAGAGCAATCAACAAGTCTAGGCTTGTTTTGTGGTGCTTTGGGTAAGGAATTAAGTTTTTCACAGGGGCACACATCTTTGCACATTGGTTAGTTCACATGATTCTTATTTTACTCGATGTTTTCCATAGCATTTCCTAGTGAGAAGAGGTGCAGATGCTGCTCGATCTGTCAATAATCTGACATAATTTTTCTGGGAAGAGATTTACATCAAACAGTCAACTTCAGTATAACTCAGAACATGCTTTTATCATGTCACATCTCAGACCAATTGAAGTCATTATCCTACCAAGTAAGTGTGGCAATTTTAACTGCTAAAGTATTAACATTACAGTGAACTTCAGTTGACCTAAGGGACACATTATCATCTTGACCAACTGCAACTTCGTGGTACTTTCTCTTCAGTGTAACACACACAGTGATCTTCTATAAATTTCCTGAAAAACAGTCTCCTTCTATCTCTGCCCTTGTCAATACAGAAGACTTTTTCACACAGGAGTTGCATTAGTGTCAGACCTGTCTCATACTGCCATTATGAAACTCACAGTTTGTGCTTTTGCATAGCTCCAGGAATGTTGCTGTTAACTTCTGACAAGTTTTCCAAAACCTTAGGTGCTACCCATAACACAAAGCATCTGTCCTAATAGTTCAGGAATAGAACCCTCACAGGTTTCTACTGACAGTCCCACCCCAAGCACAACATGCTCCCATGTTGCTTTAGGGTTTTTTTTCCCCAGGATTTCCATTTCCTTCATTTAAGTTTTCTGTAGAGCTTTCTGCCCACAGACATCTTTTAGGGCTCTTTGGTTTATTGAATCTTAATGTGTTAACAGTGAATAGCATTGGGCTCTGCTAATATCTGTCCCCTTTAAATAGCTAAGCCATTTAATAACCATATTCTATACTGTGTACTCACAGCACCAACAGTATCAGAAAAAAATAAAAGCTATGCTGTACAGGAAACAGCAGGGAACTTAAGCCTTAGGTCTTTTTTTTTTTTCATTTTGGAAAACAAAGATCCCAAATATACCTCTCAGCATTCTCCAGAAAGAGTAACACCAAGTCTGCTGCAGTTTAAGCACCACATAAGACTTGGCTTTGTAGAGAAACATCACAGAAGATTCAGCTCCAGGATAATCAGTCAAGAATGGACTCTGATACAGGTTGCTAAGTTACTAAGACCACATATATATTAAAAGTGTTTAGACAACATTTTCCTTTTGATTGAGTAGTAGTTCTTGCTTTGACAAGAAAAAAAAAAATCAGACAAGTTGTTGAAACAGATGCCAAAGATTTTATACAAGGAATGTCATGGCTGCTTTCTCTTTGTGCATTAACATGGTAGTAAAGCTACATGCATAAACAGCACACAGGGCACAGCCTACAAACCAAGAACACATTGCTCACCCATTAAAAAAATAAAGAATACTTTGAAGCACAGAATTATGCTAGATGTACAGAATGTCTTTTAAGAGAGGATTTCTACCTACTCATGCTCTTACTTGGACAACTGTCAGTTTATGGCAGACTTTTGCTTACAAAAACATAAGACAGTCCGCAGTAAACTTGGCCAGTACCGAAGGTATCCTGGAACATTTTCTAAGTCTACTTCCTTGTGTAGGCTGGATGTAGTTGCGAAGAGACAATCACTTTGTGAGCGTGTACTTTCAGAGACAAAGTGAGAACCGCTTGTTATAAGGAAAGTCAGTACGCTTGTTCAGAAGATAAAGTTCTTTATAGCAGTTAACTTAATAATACAGTCTTAAAACAGGGTGTTGGGCACTCATCTACACAAGAGCACATTTAATAAGCTGGGAAAAAATACCACAGTTCCAGGACACTGCATTAAACTCCAGCCACTCCAAGAGGAGGCAACTCTCATGTGGTAAAAGAATTCTTGTCTATGTAAGACAAGAAGGGAGAATTTTAGGCAGTTTAATCCACAATGGTCTCTTACTTCTTTTAAGTGGAACCACAAATCCACAGTACATGACAATATAAGTTAGGTTAAGTGGTGCTTTTCATAATAAAATCTGTGAATTCATTGCAGTCCTTTCATAAAAGGATGAAGTCCAGTGAGTGCCGGTTGCTAGGAGCAAAGAAAGGTTCCCATTTTTCAGGTTGATTTGTAAGTTCATATTATTAGAAGAAAGTAAGTCAAATCTGTGCAGTTTCTGTGCAACCATATCTGAGAACACAGAGGCTTCAGAGACTACAGGATCACTTAAAAAGGGGGAAAAGGAAAGTCATCACAACCCAAACAACTCAAACTTCGTATCTCAGAATTGCCTACAAAACTTGTTCTCTTGTTCTGCTCTGGACAAAACTTTAACTGCAATGATCTTGGCAGAGAAACTTGAAGAAAACCTGAGTACATGAAAACATTGTCAGGGAGAGCAAGACCCTGCTACCTTTTGATCTGGTATTGAAGTTGAAATGGCAAAATCAGAATGCTTTGCCTCGTGCCATAGGATTTGCTTTACCTTTCAGAGCTCTACCGATCTCTGCCAGGAAGTCTGTGTTAACTTGATACCTCTTGCACTGCAAGACCATTGCTCATATCACAGTTCAAACTTGCTAATTAATCTGGGTTTAATCTTCCATGGCCAGAAGGGCAGTACCTCCAGATGTAGAGCTGGTTGAATTACCAGGTGTAATTCATATATCAACATTGGAGATTCCTGGCAGCACAGAGTCCAAATCTTCCTCACAGGACATCATGATCAGCAAGACATTCCAAAAGAAGAATTAGAAGGCCATAATTCTGATCCAATACAGTAAGGAACAACACCATCCATCATTTGAACTAGGAATACTCAAAGCTTCATTATTCAACCATATTCTTAATATACTAAATTATACATAGTTGATATATACATATAGGGGGTTTTTTTACTGGAATAAAATACAGTGGATTTTGGTTTGCTCATTTACAAGGGAGCTGCCTCCCTTTCCCAGTTAATTTGAAATTAAAACCTAGAGGCTGAATGTAAGCTCATTCCCAGTGTTCCAAGATGGATATAACACAAGAGGAGGCCAGAAACTGGAAACATGCACTCTGGCTGCAACAGGTTAGAAGGTGAAAGGGAGACCAGGTATTTTCATTTGTAACCCTGAGAACATAAGGAATTGCAAAGATCTGGAGAGCAGCCTGGGGTTAAAGGTCACCAGGCTTTTTATTGCAGTTAAAGCAAACTCGGACTGGGTGATCCCATCCGCGAGAGGGAACCGCTCTGCGGTCGTGTGAGCACTCGTCACAGAATCCCTGGCCACAGGCCCGACAGTGGTGTTTGGAGAGTTTGATACTGAATTCCTTCCGGCAATTGTGGCAGTGCAGGATTTCATGATCTGGTACCCAGTATGCAGGTCGGGCAGCATCTTTTACCAGACCTAAGGAGAAGTGAGGTGGGGGGATGAGAAAGAGGGAGAACAAAATAATCCATGAACATGAGCATGTCAAGAATGTACTCCAGTGGAGGTACTCACACACTGCAAGTCATACCACTGCCATTAAGGGGGAGGTGACCTACTGACAGAATCCAGTGCAATGAATCGCCATTTAGGGCATTCTACCATTCTGCCACATTCTGCCTCTTTTCAAAGGTAAACTGTCTCTTTTAATAGTGGCATCTTGCCTTACTCAGACTCTTCCAGAGGTTAAGACACTTGCTTTTCCCTACCTTCAGTTTCAGCTGTGGCCAAAAAAACCGCCAAGTCACCAAACCAAATATTCAGAAATGCATCTACTGTCTGAACTGAGAAAGGGATTTATTCTGCCCTTCGCTGAGTCGGAGAGCAAACACCCACACAGGTGATGGCAGCTGAATGATGATCTGCGCAATGAGTAGGAAGTCACATCCAACAACACAAGATTCAAATGTGAAATGTTTGCTGACATACCTGAACTGCCACCCAGCACATGAAAGAGCAGCAGAGGTTGAAAGCTGTACTAAGCTCACCATTAAAGATCACACTATTGATTACTTCCCCATCATTACCAACCTGGACAGCTTCAAATTCTCAGCCCTCCCCTCAGAAGTACCAAGTGCCAGCAGTATCTATTAACACACTTAAAAGACACTCAGCATCTCTGGAAGAAAACCAAACCTGATAAAATGCTTTCTAATTGGCCAATCTTTAGGGAACTCCAAATGGCAGATCACTGCAGTGAATGCATCAGGGGAGCATGAATTACTCACAGCTTGGTGCACAGTTTTGCAAAATAGGGTGAAAAGAGAAAGTGTGATCTGCAGAAACAACATGCTGAAAACCAAGAGGAAACATCAAGCAGAAGAGGTCCAGAGGGCTGTAGAACTCTCAACCAACAGCAGTATCATAGCAGAGGTGCCAGCCTGTCACACAAACTCTTGAACTTTAATAACAAGTTTTGCTCTTTGAAAACAAAAATGCGTTTAGACAAAAAAAATCCATCAGAACAGAACTCACCTAAGGGAATGTCCATGGCTGTCACCACCGCTCCAAGCGTGTTTTGCACAGCTTCCCCCACCTTCCTGGCAATGAGTGTCCCCCCTTCCTCATCTGAAGGCATCTCAGCCACATCTGCATGACACAAGAGTGAAGGGCTCAACACCTAAGTCCACCACCATTTCTGCCAAATTTCAGTTAATTTACATTAATAAAACCAGCAGCAAACCCAAAAGGCAGATTGGAATCTCTCCTCAGTCTTTATGTCCCCCATCCACAATCTTGGATTGCAGAGTGTTCATTTAGCAGTAATGTTTCAATACTCAATACAAAGTATTTAGTCTGCTGTAACATAAGCGTCCCTGCTCCAATGTTAGCACGAGACCATCAGCAGTTGCTAGGAAAACAAAGTAAAGATACAATTAGAAAATAATTTTGTCAGCAGGTCAGGTATCTGGTAGGGTCATCTTTCCTCCAAAAGGCATGGAGCTCTTCAGCTTCCTTATCAAAAATTGTATGGAACCCAGCGTGAACAACACTGTCTACACCCATTGGGAATGGTTGTGATTCAGAAATCAGGGACAAAGATTTCAGGCTATTGCCAAAGGATAGTTCTATCACAATCAGCTCAAGATTACCTAACTGGATGCCCCTGTTGTCGTAGCAGTTATCACACACGCGCACTGGTGCTGGTCCCCAGCCTCGCTCAGGCACTGGACGGGTCTTGGAAGAACAGCCATCACAGAAGCCCTCTCCACAGGCCCGGCAGTGATGCTTTGTGTCGTTATCTTTGAAAGGCGTGTTGCACTTCTTACAACTCTAATCAGAACAACACAGAAAGAAAAACTGTTAGTTTGATCTTCCTTAAGTGAAAAGTAGAAAGCAGAAGCCCAGGATGGCAAGTCTCAGACTGAAATTGTGAAAAATACAGTTACACACAAGACTTGGGTGCTATCAGCCCCATAACTTTACCCCAGAGAAGTGATTCAGAATGGTAGGTATACAGTGGTTAAGCCAATATATTGCTATGATCCCTTCGTTCACAATCACAAACAAACAGAGCCACATCACACAGGGCTGAATGATGGATATTTGACCTTTGTGTGGGGTAAGAATTCAGAAGGCAGTTTTCACTGAAGAAGAATCTGTTTCCGGTGAGACACAGGGAATCCTTCCCTAGTTGAACTGTTTAGGCCAGCTTTTTGCATCTGGTATGAAACCAGAGTTTAATCTCTGCACCTATAAAAATAGTACTATCAATTGCAGTAGCCAGATTTAAGATGCTGGTTCTTTGCTTTGAAAAACAAGTTCATGCAAGCCAGGATTTTCTGTGATATTGCAGGGAGAGTAGCTCACAAAGAGCAGGGAGAAACAGTCTCTTTATCAGGGCTGGGCCAAGTATCTGTTCATACTTTCTCTGGCTAAGTCAAAAATGGGAAGAGGAGTTTTCTCAAAGTTGTAGGAGTAGGGATTGCTGCAGTAAAACAAGAAGCATTTGGAATCTGCAAAGTACTGTATTACTTAAAGAGTAAGGAAAAGGGGTTTTAGCTATGCAAAGCCTTTCTCTACAGCAGCTGCTATTTACCAGAATCTGAGAGTTGGGTCTCCAGTAAGCTGGGGCAATCTGGTCTGTCAACCAGGAGGTCACAGCTTTTGTGGGTCCCAGGCTAAGTTCAGATACTGATTGAGCCATGAAATTCATGCCATCCAACAAACGCTGAGCTGCATTGTTGTTGTCTTTCAGAAATCCATCAGCCTGGAATGAAACAGCTATTAATCTGAGAATAAAAAGAGGGAAACAATTTTTTTTTTTTTTAAGATGCAGATGGCTCTGCAACCCATTGCTCCTGTTAAACTGGAGGGCAAGCAGGAGAAAAAGATTCATCAGCCCCACTTTGAAAGACACTAGTAGGTTGGCAATTTAGCCATTTCAAGATAGCCAAAAGATGTCTGAAGGCCCTTGCTAAGGCCCTTTCGAACAGCAGGGACCAGCTTAATGAAAGGCAATCTATTTTCTTCATCAACGTCCAGAAGAACCAAATTAGCATGTGCATGGCTGCACACACTACACAAAGACTATCCAGCAACCAGACTTACCCCTGGCCAGACATGCTCAATTTCTGTCCTCACTACAGTGTTCACAGGATCTTGGTTGCCAAACCAGTACTGCCGGCTGCGATACACCACCCCGCAGTTGGGGCACTCGATCACGTACCTGCACAAGCGGAGGACAGGTTACCTCTCTGGCAAGTCCCATGCACCAGGCAGTGCAGAAACTAGAGAGAGCAGAGAGATCTCAGCTGCAGTACTCACCCTGACCAGGCATACTTGGCAAGGCCCAGCCAAGGAGAATCTGTGGAAGCAGAGGTTTTTGGCACCACGCTAACCTCCATCCCTCGTTCATAACAGGCCTACAACATAAAGACTCAATTAAAACTACATTCTTGGGAATCCAAATCTACATCTGGCTGCTGTTTGGCCACGTAAAGCATATAATTAGCATACAGAGGTCCACAGCAAAGGAGCACTCATCAGAACGCATTTAAAAACAAAGCAAAACCAAACCCACTATCAATAACGACATCAGGGAAGTATTTCTACATCAATAAAGACCATGATGGTAGTCAAAAATTTTCCTGTCTCCTGCACACATCCTTCAGAAACATTAGCTAATACCAAGCACTGGGCATAAGCAAATAAGAAGAGTAACCATGTCAAATATGTAAAAGGTCAACATTACCCAGGTTAAGAGCAGCCAGCTTCACAATTTAGCTAGAAAATGACATATAGCACACAGAGGTTGTGATGGTTTGAGCCTGAGCTGATGGACAGCTCGTTTGACCAGTGGCGCTTTTCGAAATTTCCATATATAAAGGTGAAGGGAGAGGAAGTTCCACTCTCTCTCTGAGGGGGGCTGGCGTCCCAGCAGGAGGAGGGGGGGGAATGGCGGCCAAGGCTTCCGCTCCTTGGAGTGGCCTCGAGCCCCCTCCCTCCCCCGGTGCCGGGGACA
>VZTH01007005.1:244962-266488 GCA_013397815.1 Aleadryas rufinucha | reverse complement strand
TTAAGCTAGAAGCTGTTCACCCTTAAAAAAGGACTACCTCATGTTGTGGCCCATGTGATCCCATATCCATGGCAGAGGTGTTTTCCCGGTAACAGCTTTATTTCCCAGGCAGGGGCTGTTGTACTGAGGCTGATACGGTTTTGGAAAACCACGGATTGTAAAGGAAACCTTTTTCCTCCTTACTCGATAGAAGAATTCTTAAAATTGTGAATACTGACTTAAGAATTATGTGATGTTATCCTTTGTGCTGATTTTAGGGAAGAAGAAAGGAGGAGGGGGGTGTGAGTGAAAAGAGGGATTTTGCTTTGATTTTCTTATTATTTTCTTTTCTCTTTTAGTTCTGTTAATAAACTTTTCATTTTCTTGATAAGTTTGAGCCTGTTTTGCATTCCTCCAAATCTCCTATCTCACAAAAGGTACAGAGGTGAACTGAAATCACTACAGAGGTGATGAACTCTCCAAGCAAACATACAAGTCAAATAAGGATCAATTTTTCTTGTCAAGGCTATGAGCACCTCTGACATTTAAAAAAAAAGGAAAAAAACAGGCACATGCGTGTCATTTACTGGGTCATCCTTTCCTTTTTCATTCTTCAGACCTTGTCCTTGTATCGCTACTCACCTTGCAAGTGTAGACTCTGTTATCATACTGGTGAGAATATCTGCATCGACTTTTGGATTCATGAGGGACTCCTTCCTTTGCATGGTTCATGCTCTTCTTACAGCCACACCTGAGTATGCAAGAGCAAACCATGAGTTGTTGCTGTTAGACACAGGACAGATGTCACCAAGATTTCATTTTTACTACTATCTTGCATTTTTATAGATGTTGTGCCTTCAAACCATCTTCACAACTGTACATACAGCAATGACAATTTATTATTGAAAGGCAGGCTCTTCAGAAGGAGCTGTAGCAACTGTTTCACATACAAAGCAGCACCACACAACAGTTCACTGCAGAAAATGCTCAGCATCAAAAAAGAAGCATAACCAGCCACAACATCGTGCTGCTATATAGCTCCCAGACTCAGAGCACTGACTGCCATCTACTGCCCTTCCAGGCTCAATTCTCTGGGCTCTTTCCAGAGAACAACAAGCCAAGATCTAACCAAATATGGAGCTCCACTTAGACACCTAGTCATTGAATATAGCCCCACTACATGATGTATGCTTTAGGATTGTTTATACTGTTTAGGCAATAAAAATGTCAGGAAAAAAACATCATAAGAATTTCAGGGCATTTATTTAGATACTCCCTTTCTTCCTGCCTTGCTTGCATTTGGGAAAAGATATGGGCAGCACAGGTTTGTAGCCATGCACAAAAATACAGTGGATAAAAACCACGCATCCAGCTGGGATGTGGCCATAGTGGTTGTCCAATTCACATAAGAGTTGAATTTCAAGCTAATTCTGCCTGGAAGTACTAGCTGAGGATAGCTGACGTCAGGTGTCAAGATGTCACAGAAACTTTACATTCTGTGGCTGCAGATTGGGGCAGCACTATCCCCTAAAAGGATGGAAACGCATTTCTCATCTACTTACCCACAACTGAGGCACACAGAGGAGCATGTGAAATATTCATCTGGAAAGAAAGAGCTGTGAGCCATCTGGTCATCAGGGATCTCCCCACTGAACCGGTCACTTAGAGCCTGTCAAACAAAAAAGAATGAACTGGAAAGGGATTAAGGGCAATGAAGACATTTTGCAAGAAAAAGCATGGATTCTCTACTGGAGGGAGAGGCAGAGTGAGTACACAGCTAACAAATAGTGTCTTACTAGCCTGGAAACCAAAACAAGGATTGGAAACCAACCAAGAAGGCAACCTTGCACTTGTATGGAAGTGACCTGAATACTTGTAAGATACTCCTTTTCTCTGCTTTCCTGTCCTCCTGTCCCTACTTTGAATTTTGTAGTAGAAATGGGTGGTAGAAGATTGCATCCAATCCATGCTCAAAGTAGCAGGGCTCTTGCTAAAAGGGCTTTGCATTCTGGAAACCTCCGAAAAGAAACTCAGAGGATCATTTCTCAAAGTTCATGAGAAAACATTTTTTGCCTCTCGGCTCAGAAAGTGCTGCCCTGAGCTTTCCTCCGGCCACTTGAACAAATGCTCTTCTCTGGTGAAATGGCAAAACTGAGACAAAGGGATCTGTACCCTCTCCTAGGAACATCCATTCTCAGATAAAATCAGTCCTTAGCCTTGGCACACTTAACTTTTTCAGTTCTTTCAGGTGTTATGTTTAGGAAAAAAAAAAAAAGCCCTGGAACAAAGCAAATGGTTACAGTTTTTCTTGATGGAGATCTCTGAAGGCATGAGATCTAGCTGAAACTCTTCCTACAACTGAGGTTAATATAGTGGCTGCCCCTTTCTCTTCTTCTCTCTCCCCTCACAGGGTTGGGGTGGGTGGAGTGGGTGCATCTCTGCTGTCTAACAGGGGTTGACTGCACATCACATAGACATGTATACCTCTCTCATCACAGCTTCTCTCAGATAAATTCTCTATTTAAACATTTTATTTCACATCATTTCAAGGAAATTCACTTTACATTCTCTTTTAAGCTTCACTGATACTGGCCAATGAATTCAAAAGTTAGAGGAAGTGGACAGAGATCTCTAGCAAGTCTTGTGTCCTCAGCAAGTGAAGCAAAAGAAGTTAATTTGTAGTCAGTAGTGATCTGAACGCAGCAAACACTCTACTGGACATGAATGTAAGTATACCAGCAGCTATATCTGAAACCAGGTTACTTGATTATTGCAGTAAAGTCCTAGAAGTTAAACTAAAATTAACGATTCCAACTGTTTTTCCCCTTGCTGCCTGTCTGCTCCCTAATACAAAGAATTGTGTACGTCACCCTGACACTTCCCTCTGTGCTTCAGCTACCAGTAATGCAGAGCAGCCAGAAATATCTGTTCCAACAGCTGTGACTAACACCAGGAAAGACTGCTAACACTACCTTCTTCTGCAGATATACCCCATCTCTGCCCGCCCCTCCCCAGTGACAGCTGTGCTCTTCGGGCCAAAGAAAATATGATGTTAATCAGGCAGTGGTATGTGGAAGCTTGTAGGAAAGACTGCAGATTTAAAGACCCAAAAATCCGTCTGACATCCTAGCAAAGTGAACCATCTAAGAAAATCACTCGCTCTGAAGTAATACATCATTTGGCTTGATCCCATCCTGTTCCCTAGCTACCAGCACAACTCCTTCCTCCTTTTTGCCTCCTAGCCCTTGGGTTACACTATGCAGTGCTAGGTTTTGCCAACTATTAACTCCCTCCAAGTCTCTTGCATTTCCTCCTCTTGTGCTGAGGCCATCTTTAGGAATTTTATTAAAAACACCTTCTAAGGTCTCTCTTTGTAAATCACTAAGTGCTTGTCACTCACAGCATCAGTTACTTTTTTCTTCCCAGCTCAGGTTTATGATTTTGCTCAGTTTGGCTCTTTAACTTTTCTTGACCCTCCATGGTCTTTATCAAACTTTGTTTTAAAGTAAAAAAAAACTACCCAGCCTCCCCAGTTGTTAGCCAAAATTATCACTCTCATGGAAGACTTGCATGCAAGTCTGCATCACTGGTTCAGGTGCTCTGCCTTTATGAGCTGCAGCTGAGTCACTAGCAACAGTGGTACAAATAAAGACTGTGACAAACTCTTCTTCACTTACTTTTAGTGCTTTGTAGATAACCCCAGGCTGTCTAGGTGACCGAGTAGTATTGTTCTCCAGCTGCTGCTCCACAGCTCGCCTAAGCCCAGAGAAATCTGTTGGAGGATTGTATGTCCTTGTTCCCTTGTAGTGAATTGAGCTGAAAGCCTCAGGAAAACAGCTTAGCTTCCGAAACCGATCCTGAATGAGCTTCTCAGGAACCTCAGAAGGATGATCTATATATAGAAGTATCAGCAAGTCCATAAACAACTGATTGTTTAAAACAATACTTTAATTGCATAGTACTTTCATTTGCAATATAGTCCTAGTTTTCTTAATTAAATCTTCTAATACATCTGGAATGCAGTTATCATTATATTTTAAAACAAGGAAAAGAAAAACTTTCCAAAAGCAGTCTCTGTTTTGTGATAAAACAGCTTTAAATTCTAAGATCAAGTTTCTCAGGTAAAGCCAGACACATGTAGATTTCATAACACAGATATCCAGATTAAGGAGCAAGTTAGGACATAATACAAGGAAACACAATATCAGCACATTTGTTAGCTCTTCTCACCATACCATAACTTGGTATAGCTATTCCTAGCACCTGATAAGTGGAGGACATGAACCTTACATGGGCTGCCTGTTCTCCATGCCAACCCTGTAGCAAGGAAGACCAAGCCTTTATCAACAATTTCTACATGGCAGAGCACTTCAGAACTGGCCACATCAGGTCAGACTCCACAGAGCCAACCACATTCTCCTGCCTGCTTCCAAATACCTGCTGTACATTTCAGAACAAGGCAGGCCCCATCTTCCCTGTCTTAAAACTACATAAACACACATCTCAATTATCCATTGAGACAGCTTTCTGCATATCCATATGCTAAGAGGTTTCTTTCCTATTCCTACTGTGATCAGAAGTGACCATAAAAATATATTTTTTTTAATGACCCTGACTTTGCATACAGATGCAAAGTGTCCTCATGGGTCACTAAAGGCTGAACTGATGAAACAGTATATGTCAACAACTTTATGAAAGGCTGAATTGCTAACCAGCAAATTGGTATATAAGAAAAGGAACTGACTAACAGGTAAGGTAAAAGGTATTAAGAAGTTACTCTAATAATAACCAGAAAGAACATCAAGTTCTTCTACTGGTTTAAAACCTCACTGGTTAGAAAGGCCAAAATGAGAATGTGGGTCAGCCAGGACTGCTGGGGTATTTATTACACAAGAGACGACTCCTAGATGTTCACAAAGAGCAGGACTGAGCCTCAGCCGCTGCAGGCCAATTCATTATGGCTCTTCCTTATCAAAACACCAGAAATGGATCAAATTATGATCCATTTCATAATGCCTTTTGAAATACATAAAAAATGGGAAGAAACTTAGATCCCTGTATAGTCAAAATAAAAACATATTGTGTCTTCCATAAGACAGTGCATTTCACTCTGATACACAAATAAAATACTCCATTTAAATATGCAGAATCCAATATCACATAAGCCAAGTTAAAAGTACTGGTGAAGAACACTGAAAGTGGTGAGAATAATAGTGTGCAGTCTGCTCCTTTGGTCACATCAGATACTTGCACAGAGAAACGTAGCATCAAGTCATCAGCTCTGTGCCACCACAACCTCAGTCCCAGCCTCACATAAGCCTCGGAATGATTTTGGTCCACAGAATTTAAAAAAGTAGAGTGACATTCATCAATGTCATAATTCTTGCTCATACTAGTTTCTACACAGAATTTTATCTTGGTTTTTTTTGCAACAGGATTCTACACATCCCTGCCAAAATCCCAGGGTATGTCAGTTGTGTTGGGTTTGCATGGCCAGGTTTTGGTAGCAGGGGGGCCTATAAGGGTGATTTCTGTGAGATGCTGCTGGGAGCTTCCCCTATGTCTGGCAGAGCCAATGACAGCCAGCTCCAGGATGGATGTGCCACTGGTCAAGGCCAAGCCCATCAGGAATGACAGTAATGCCACTGTGATAATATATTTAAAAGGGGAAAAAAAAAATGTGCAGATGTAATTGTGGCCAGAGAAAAGTGGGGGTGAGAATATGTGAGAGGAACACCAAGGTCAGTGGAGAAGGAGGGGGAGGAGTTGTTCCAGGCACTGGAGCTGAGGTTCCCCTGCAGACCATGGTGAAGTGAAGCAGGCTGTCCCCCTGCAGCCCATGGAAGAGCCCACACCAGAGCAGATGGATGTCTGAAACAGGGCTGAGAACCTATGGGAAGCCTGTCCTGGAGCAGGTTCCTGGTAGGGACCTGCAGACCCACAGAGAGAGGGTTTCCTAGTAGGACTTGTGACCCCGTAGGGGACCCATGGTGGAGCAGGCTGTGCCTGAAGGGCTGCACCCCATGGAAGAGTGACCCACGTTGTGGCAGTTAGTGGAGAACTGTTGCCCATGGGATAAATTCATGTTGGAGAAGTCCACGGACAACTGTGTCCCATGGGAGGGACCCCACACTGGAGCAGGGGAAGGACTCCTCTCCCCAAGCAGCAGCAGGAACAACGTGTGATGAACTGACCATAACCCCCATTCCCTGTCTCCCTGTGTGGCTGGTGGGGGAGGAGGTAGAGCTGGGAAGGAGAGAAGGATGAGGGAAAGGTTGTTCTTAAGATTTATTTTACTTCTCATTACCCTGGTCTGGTTTTGTCAGTAATAAATTCAATTAATATCCCCAAGTCAAGTCAGTTCTGCTCGTGATGGTATTTGATGCATGATCTCTCCCAGACCTTATCTCAACTGATGAACCTTTCATTATATTTTCTCTCTCCTTGTGGAGAGTGTCCACTTGTGGAGGGGAGTGATAGAGCAGCTTTGGTGGGTGCCTGGCATCCAGCCAGGGTCAACTCACCACATCAGTTTTCACCTTCATCTGCCATATCAC
This sequence comes from Aleadryas rufinucha, assembly GCA_013397815.1. Classification (NCBI taxonomy): domain Eukaryota; kingdom Metazoa; phylum Chordata; class Aves; order Passeriformes; genus Aleadryas; species Aleadryas rufinucha. Next base: position 259,952 of record VZTH01007005.1, on the reverse strand, counting down.
CCATACTCATGAACTTGTATGATAACCCCTCCTATGGCTGGCACAACTCATGACTATTCAGTGCTGATGTTCAGCTAGCTATGAGGATTATTCTAGCTGATTTGGAATAGTCAGACCACCATGAAGGAATGCTCTTCTAGTTCCACAGCCTGGTTCCCAGACTGAAACCAGGGAGAGTAAAACCCAAATCACATTTTTACATGGTAGTAAAGAACGCTGAATAATCAATGCAACCTCATAATTTACAGACAGTGTTTAGCACACTGTTATTCAGTTTCTTACTGCCTACTCACCAGAGCCCAGTAGCTTGGTGTACACAGTCTCATGAAAGATGATGACACCTGGACCCAAAGTTGACAGAGGAACATCTAGGCCACAGCGGGCTGTGGTAGCTTTCAGCTCCTTGGTGAAGTGTTTTAAATAAGCCTCCGAGGCATCACCGAGGAATTTGAAGAGGTCATTGTGGAGCCTGTCAGCACGAGTACGGTAGATGACAAGGTCAGAGATGGCCAGGACCTTCAGCAGCAGCCGTGTTCTCTGGCTCAGGTTCACAGTAGCCCCCAGGAGGCCCTCTGTATCAATTACCACCACTTTGCGGACAGGGTCATAGGCTGCCCAGACTCCAACTGTGCACGACTCCTGGGCAGGAGACGTCTTGAAGACTTCCCGGCCATAGAAGAAAGTGTGGTTAAGGGTGTGAGACTTGCCATCCCCTGTGTTCCCAAAGATGGACACTACCTTTAGATGCTGGTCAGGACTACAGTCCAGTTTCTTAATAAAGTCTTCTTCATTCCTTACCTTCCAAAACAAAAAGAGAAAAATATTATAACTATGTAACTGGAGTAACACTGAAACACTGTAACACTGAAAACACAGCTGTTTCAGGATTCATAAGGTTAAAAAGAGTGATTACCTCCTCTTCAGATTTCATCATTGAGTTTCTAAAGCACCAAGAGGTACAAAGCAAAATACTAGAATGCAGTTTTGTAAAATGCACACATTGATGGGATTTATGTTGTTCCACCATGTAGCTGTTTTGGAAGTGATGCCTCACTGTGATTATGTGTCTAGTCAACTCTAATACCTCACCCCAGCCTCTGAGGCAGTCCTATAAGAGAAGGGGGCACAGCACTATTTCCAAGTCTGACTGAACAGCTACCTGGAGCATGGCAGACCTTCTCAGTAGCACTGGTCTCCTGGCAAGCACCCAAATTCAGGTGTGAAAGAGGGGATTGCTTTGGCCACTTTAACTTGCCTCATCCACAGAGGCTGAGCACCTGTTTAGGTAGAAAAATCTCTGTCATGCACTTGTGCTGCATCTATCTACAGCCAGGGGCTTGCAGACACAGCCTGTCCTATTCCCACTGCTCTCCAGCTGACCAATCCTTTAGCTGGAAAGGGGGAGCAGAAAAGAAGCAGCAAAGTTGTGCACTGGAGTCAGGTGCTTGAAGCAGGTCAAACTGGCTCTCACAGAAGTGCTACAACTACTTCAACGATCCATTTCATAATTTACTGTATTGTACTTTCATAAAAAAAATAAAAGAACACACATACAAAACCAAGAAGAAGTGCAGGTAACCTCTCTTTGGCTTTACATAGTATAAGTGTCAAGCATCATGCTATCTAGGCTAAAGAACAGAGCATTTTCTGTTCAGATACTGGAGCAACAGGAGCAGATAAACAAGCAATGAAATGGGCTAGGCCTCTGTACAAGAGCCTGCCCTGATTCTGTTGCAGAATACGTTCTTGGCTTTCACAGGCTTCATGCTTCATGCATTTGTTTGGTCCTTGCTTTTTCACCTTCCAACAGGTTTTATCCATATATTATGTGACAGGGAAGAATATGACAGAAGCACTTTTTGAGAAAGATTAAATTCACTTCCTTCATCCCAATTCCCTCTTCAAGGAATCCCCATCAACTGAAAGGAGCAGAGCTTCCCTCCCCTCTCACCTGCCTCTTAACTTCTGGAAGCTCTTAGCTATTTTCCTCCTGCGAGTACAGTTGGAAGATCTCACAATCTATGATCCAGAGTGGCAATGAGGTAATAAATGGTTTCTTTGAACAAGTTTATTCTTAGATCAGCAAATTAGTTTAAGGCTCAGCCAGCCCCATTTGCTTTGGTCAAATCTATCAGCAGCATGTAGACTTTGAAGGAAAATAAAAATCAGTCAGTGTGCCAGATTGTGGTTGGGAACAGCATTCACAAAGAAAACCTGTGGGCTTGCAGTAGCTTCTCACAGACTCAAACTATTCAAGTCAGCCTCATAGTGTAGAAGAAAACTGGAAACAAGAGACATCAAAATGATCTCAACAGAATCTTTCCTGGTGTCTGTGGGAGAACATCAAGATACACTCAAGTTACAGGTACACAAGAATGGGTCTGCTTTTTTGGTAGCTGTGATTATTAGTTATCATCAGGAAGGTAGCTTAGATGATAGATGCAGTTTTGCTTAGTGTCTCTCAAGATGTCTCTGTGGATTAAAGAAGCTACTGGTTCATGGAATAACTCCTAAAAACATTCACAGATTTGACAATATCAAAATGTTAGGTGTACATAAGCAAAAGGGAATATGATAATGTCTTCTTCAAAATGTTTTGTTTTTAACTCACACTTCCCAAACTTCTCACCAAAAAGCTGACAGATCCTTTTTGCCAGAGTCAATGGTTATGTACTCCCTGGACAACACAAAAAAAATCAGTTTTCAAATGGCTGCTTAAGGATTGGCAGGACAGCTAATGACTAAGGTCTTTTAGCCAGCACTAATTATTACTTGGGTAGCAGTTTAGGAGAGTTTGTGGAAGGGGCTGAGTCAGTAATCTCAGAAGACATAAAGGACAGTCAGGACCATAGGGATAAGGGTAACACTGAGATATACTCCCATCATTAAGAGACAGGAGTCAACTTAAAGTTACACTGAATATCAAATCACACACCCAAAGTCACTCCCTTCTGTTATGCCCTTCCAGGCTCTTGCAGACCTCCTTTCAGGACAGAACTCAGGAGTGATTCAGACAAGCAAGTTACCCAGGAGCACAAAAACGCACCAAAGTCTAGTAAGTCCAGTGTTGTCTCACAGGACTTGGTAATGAATGAGGAAGAACTTAAGACATAAAATGAGTAAATGTTTCCAAGCACACTTACCAGTGCTCAGAAGTCAGATGACCGAGAACTTCCTGAGCAGTGGTTGCATTTAGATGCTCACAGTTGGTAGAGAACCAGTAGACCTAGCCTCCCTTTTAGAACCTAGACATAATTTTGGATCCTGAAACATCCTTACAACAAATTCCATGCAGGGGGAGAAGCAACAAAACCAAAAAACAAGCCAAAATGACCAAAAGAAGCCCTTCCCTTTGAAACTGAATATGCTTGTACGTCACAGGGTGCTCCTTGTTCTTGTGCGCCAGTTGACTTTAACCAATGCTGAGTACAGGAATGATACTCTCAAAGAACCATCCACAACAATCCCCATATCAGTATTCAAATTTACTTCTCTTGAGCAGGTTCCTTTTAGACATTTGAAGTCAGTGGGTGTAATAAGTGTCAAAGTACTAATCCCCACTTCTTTGTTTTGCTTCTCATCTCTAAAGAAATTAATATGGTACCACCTTCTGTTGCATGTGCAAAGGGCTCATGTTTCCATACCATGTCCACTTCCATGTTGCCCAAGAGCTCCAGATCTCTGACATTCACAGTAGAGGATAAATACAAAACCTTCCTTATGTTGCACAACAGTGTAAATTAAGAATGAAAACTGTATGCCTAACCCAAGACAAGAGTCATATCTCTTCAGCGCCTTCTTAATTTTGCTATTTCTAGTACCAGAGACTCATTTACATTTTTGTTACAGCTCTTAGGAGGCTCTCTTCTAAAAAGAACAGTTTTTAGTCCATCATATGTTAGAATCTTGGTTAGCTTTCTTGCACAGTTTTAACTACGTTGCTTTTAGCAGCTGTCACCCAGCTCCCCATGCAGTCTCTTCACCCAAGTTCAGCTGAACTGGAGGTGAAGGTCTTCAGTGGGAAAAAACAGAGAACTTGTCAGCTAAAGTCCTCTCTAAGGCGGGCACAAAAACTCATACCATACTGCGGTGGAGCACATTTAGAACTGAAGTCTCTTTATCACCTATATTTGAAAATCTATTGTACCTAACATAACAAGTTTTCTAAATCTGAACCCTAAGTAGAATTGTTTAGAAACAGAACAGCTAAACAAGAGAACTCTTCTTAAGAAACAAGAACTGCTAAAATTCCTGCCTATGAACTTCTTGGTAACAATGTTATTAAAATAAAAAAGTGTTAAAAAGCCCAGGAACAAAAATCTATAAAATAGAACGGAGTTTCGAATGACCTGTACTCATCCAACTTTAAATCTGCCTCCAGCAAAACAAATACATTAAGAGAATCAGACATTTTTACCACAGTTTTTTCCTTTTAAGACTCTCTATGAATCCTTTAGAGCTTGCTAATATTCATGAAAGTGGTGCACAAAGCCAGAGCTGTGCCACAACACACAATAGCTCAAAACAAAAATCAAGAATGCCTGGCATAGTATTCATCAGAGTGCCTTCATTTGCTAGTCTTACAATGTTATTTTGACTTATGCTGGTACTTTTGTTGTTGTGTTTTTAAGTCTTACTCATTGTTTGACCTGGTTTTAAAGAGTATTTTTAATAATAAAATCTATTTTCTGCAATTAAGAAAGAGACCATCATATAAATAATTAAGTTTCTGAGTTAAGGGTTATCAAGCATGGGAACAGGCAGATCAGGGAAGTGGTGGAGTTACCATCCCTGACGGTATTTAAAAGACATGTAGAAGTGCTTGGGGACACAGTTTAGTGGTTGACTTGGCAGTGCTGAGTTAACGGTTGGACTTGATGACCTCAAAGTTCTTTTCCAATTTAAATGAGTCTATGATTAGACAACCAGCACATGGCAGTATCTTCTGACACACAACCACTAAGTCAGTAAGAATGATTGTCTTGGGGTGCCTTTATGATGTGCTTAAATTTAACACCCTTCTCAATGAATGGAAATGTAAGGTACAAGATTCATAACAGCACATCCAAATGTATACCAGCATAAAATTACAACCATCTGAGACAAATCAGTACAAGCGGTCAAAACAATCAAGTGGAAAACAAGAAATATTTACCTTAAAGCATTACTTAACACTGGCAATCCAAGTAATGCTGCTCACAGTTCAGAAAATATTTTAAAAAGATAATGCTTACAAGAATTCAAACACCTTAAATCAGAAGGAGAAATGGCAAAGCAAGCTAAAAGAAGATCTGCAACCTTTTAAGCAGCCCTGAACTTCTAAAACAAAACTGAGACAATATTAGGTAATTGATCTTAAGGACAGAGTATCATATCAATCACTAAACTTGGAAACAGAACAGATCTGTCAGATCTGCCCAGCTCAACCCAGACAAGTTCTTTAAAACACTGCTCACTGTGTTTTAACTCTAAAAAACTGAGCTCCTATCCAGAGATAGATTCACAAAAAATCTTTGGGTGCATGTCTAAAGCCCCAGGTCCTACCTTTAGGTCATTAAATCACAATTTTAGTGTACATTGAAAATAAGAGAGAAATCTATAAAGCAGATTTCTTCCTTTAACTACAGCCAGTAAGACCAACCTGAGAAGAATAAGCTCCACCACAGTACAGTGCCACCACCAAAATTCGCATCTCTGCAGGGCTCCTCACAATCACTCCTGAAAAGGCAGTGCACAAATGCAAAGAAGTGTAACTGGCTTACCTCAGCAACTCAAGTGCAACAGGCTATTAAAAATGCAACTGGAAATTCCCTGCTTTCGTCCCAAAAGAAATTTTTGTTGATATCCACAAGTGTTTCTTGTTATCAAGTGACAAAAAAGATATCTCCCCATGAGGAAGAGAAACTCTGCTATGAAACACATGACATCAACAGAGCTGTGAGATAGGCCCTAAACCACAGTAATTCAAATCTTGTTTCCTCTAAGATCTTAGGCTAATTCAGGTTGAAAGTGACCTCAGGAGGTCATTACTTCCTCCAACTTTTAGAGTCTTCCAAACAAGAGAGAAGATTTTGATCATAAGCAGGTCCTCAAGAAGAATCAAGGCTGACTTTTAAGTCCAAGCATCTCTAGTTTTCTACCTTAGATTGCCTCCTATACCTTTTCTTCTGCATGACTTTCCATGGAAAATATAATTTATGCCATTACTCAAGTCTTCCACATAAAATTCATAATCTAATTACACCAATTTGATACATAAATAAGTGCCTCTAAAAGATAAATTTCCTAAAAGTTTGATGAAAATAGACAACAGAGTAGATAAGAAAGACTCTGCTAAGGAAAGAGCATGTCTCGTGTACCCCCTGCAGCCTCCAAGACATAGTAGTAAGCTGAGGAGTCATGCCCATACGTGCTAGCCAGTAAGCATGATGGCTGGTGCATGACAGCACACATACTGCTTCTTACTCAAAAGACAGAAAATGTGGACAAGCACTGGATAATGGGAAGAAGACATCTCAGAAATTAGACTTTATTAATTCTACTGGTTAAAGAGTTACTTGTTACTATGTAAATGTTTTACAGTAACCTGAGAAAGTTTCTGCAAAAGGCTGTGTCAACAGATTAGTTTATAAAATTGTGTATGTCATACCAGTAGTTACAATCTGGTATTCAGGAGTAAGTTACTAATCACTGATCCAGCGAATACTTAAATACATTAATCATTATTGTCCTCAGTGATCTCCTAGCCTTCAGCCAAGCTGACAGTGGACATCAGTACTTTCAGGACTGGAGTTCTACAAAGCCTCAAGCCAAAACTGAAGGATCTGACACCAGATGCAGGGAGGGCAAAATAAAGGAGGGAACAGACATGTCTAAGGTTAGATTCCCACATTGTTCCTCAGCTTCAGCTGGTTTTGGGTCTTATTCCAATGAAAGCATTTGCATTAGGGGTGTTCCCTAACCTGAAGGGTTTTTTCCTGTTTATTTGTCTTCAGTACAGTACTACCTATGGGTTCTGTTGAGATTTGTTATTAGCCACAGTACACACCCGTGGACAATACTGTCCCTGAACTGAATATGTTTTTCAGACCAAAATTATCCTGTTCCTTCCTACAGCTGTGGCATAGGAATTCAGGTTCAATATTTTCATGGGTTTGTACAGAGCTTAACAGCACAAGTCTCAATAGGACTTACAGGTCCCTGCAATGAAGGGCAGGGAGGCTGCCATGTCTGAGGCCCATGTCTATCTACCACAGAACTCTTTTAGAGGCAAACACAGAAGAGTTAAATCCTGCTTAACAACCCTACCCAAAGAGATCCTATTTCAAATGTTTTAAGACAGTGGTGGAAAAAAATTAAGGGGATTGGAGGTAACCCAATTTGACTGGACTCCTCCCTAACCCAAGAGGCAATACTGACTGAAATATCGCTATCACCAGGTAAGTTAACTTTGTAGGCAAGTGAGTTAAGTTCTATCAAACTTCTGACAGCAGAAATAAGATGACAAAGTCCATTAAACTGTTTGCTTGCTGAAAAACTAAGAACTGAAAATTAATAAAGACTTTGAGGTAAATGCAACTGCTGCAAAAATAACACTAACATAATAGTATCATCTAACTCTAAAAGAGAACAGTAAACAATGACACAGAAATCATGGTTTTGTATCCTAAATACCTTTCAAGTTCCTGTAGATGTTAATTTGGCCACAGTGCTACCAATTAACACCTCAAAGTCACAGCTCTAGCAGCAGAGACCACATCCACGTGAAGAGACTTGCCCAGAAGACAGCAAGTCCACGAGCAAGTTCATGCTGTCTTCGTAAACACTAAGAGTAACTAGATTACCTTTGTGGACACTACTTATACCACTGTCCTTGTTAAGAGGGGCATTTACAAACTTACTTGTGTAACAGTTGCATTCTCCCTAGAAAACAGTTACTCTGGTTATTTTCCAAATTTCAGGGTGTTTTGACAGGCAGGCCAAAGGACTCAATCTTTATGTGATCCTACAGCAAAGCATTAACAGCCCAAGTAAAAAAGCCAAAAGTGTGTACTGCAGTGACATCTGCCTCCCAGTGATCGCTGCAGAAAAGAGAAAGTGGAGGCAATGGAAAGGACAGAAGGGCTAGAAGTCAGTAAGCTGATTTTTCTTTCTTGAATGTACCCAAAGCACTCACATCCTGTTCCTACTGGCAGCATCCAAGAGCCCAAAAGGATTCACTGGAAAAGTGCAAAGAGGGGTACAGCAGGGGAAGCACTAAAACACCCCATTTCCCCCCCCACCAAGACTATTTAGTTCAGAAACTGAACTAAGTTCAGGAACTTCTTGAATGAAAGTGTGGGTGATTCCAGAGTGGCTTGCTACCAGGCTCTCTCACCTGTGACATGCTCTCTTCCTTCCACACCTGCACTCATGTCAACATATGGACAAAAGAGACAGAAGGAAGCAAAATATTTGACTTTAATTAATGCCCAATAGTACTGCGTCATGAAGAAGGTGCAAGACTGGTTCCAGGGAAAAGCACTATTTATAAGTGGCTATGTTAAAAATTAGCTAAGAGTCAGCCTGAGACTGTCAAAGGAGCTGTGTGTTTGTTAAACGGATGGCTCTCTCTCCTACCTTCTAAAAATACTCTTCAAAATACTGGTATATGTCCAGTGGAAGAAGGAACACTCCTAACAAGCAGTTGCTGAGTAGTTTCTCTACTACTTTATTCCAAGGACAGAAAAACAGCACACTTAAACGTAGGTGAACTGATAACAGACTGGGATGGGAGGAATACTGAAAAATAACAAAGTAATAAGAGAAAAATTCCTAGGGTGTAGGACAGTAAACTCCCAAAAATACTTTGGCAAGAAAACCTCTCTAAAGCACAACGAGGAGGAAAACTCATCTATAGCACATCAACAGTACCAAGGGACAGAAATTACATATCCTGATCCAACAGATCACACTGGCCTAAAACACTCAGATCCTTCAACATTTTTTCTTCCTCCTTTATATCCATGGCAAATATACTAGCTGTGACTCCTTATATTACAGGATATGGACTAAATTTCCCAGAAATTTATAGCTGATTGTGCTCCTCTAAAGCACAAAAAAAAAAAAAAAACAAATAAAAAAAAAAAAAAAAACACCAAAAAACACCNCACCAATAACCACATTCCTCCAACAGCAAATCAAGCAAGAGTGTCACAGGAGCTAGCACTATTTGCTAGAAAAATGCAAGTAGTCAGACTTAAGAGATCATGACTTTCTTTCGTAAGAGAACACATTAGCTTCCATTAACTGACAAAGAATACTTGACAAGAACAATCATTCCTAGAGACTCCATTCTCTCCTCTCTAGACTTTATCCAGGCTCAAATCAGTAGATACTACAGAAAAATCACAGTACTTCCATCAGGTTTACAGCAGGAGTGAGAAAAGCAAAGCAGCTAGCAACCCTGCAGTGTTATCACCATGTATGTGTAACTTTTTAACAGGAGGGGATAGAGGAGGACACATGGACTATTATGCTGTTAGTGATGGGTTATTTAATGATTGTACAAAAAGGTCTGCATTTAAATAAGGGCTATGGGTCCTTTTGTGTTATCTTCACTGACTGCAAAGCCATACATAGATCCCGTCCGTATTTTCTGAGGCGAAGAACTTACTCCTTTAGGTGTCTAGAGCTGCTAGAAGGAATAGCAAAAGCCTCAAGGAATGGGGCTATATTTAGGAAGTTGAGGTATCTATTGGCACAACAAAAAGACCCTGCAAACTGAAGAAAGAGAGCTTATATGGGTATCTCAGGGGAGACATAGCAATAAATATAGGCTCCTTCTCCCTCATAACATTACACAGCTGGGGAAATTATTTTTGTGACTAGCTAGAGGGAATTTTTTCTTTTCTTCTAGTCTCCTTAGTAAGTCAGGCTACAAAGTCAGTACCTTTTATTTTTCTTTGCAAGCCATAGATTGGGCAATTTCTTGTGACAGAGCTAGTTTCTGGTCAAAGATGAGTGAACTCTTAGGCAAATTATTAATAACCAAGTATGTCCTCTATCTTCTGGAGAACATGAAAGACTTTTTCTACTTCTATTAAGCATATGTGCCAAGTCTTTAATTAGGCCTTGGACAAAGTGTTATCATAGAAGCCATTAGTGACACTACAACCAAGTTCTGATCTTGTAAGAACTCCCAACGTCTGTTCCCCAAGATAAAAATACCAAGCTGTTGTTATGCATCGTGAAGCATTCAGCCCCGCCTCAAAAGTAGTAGGAAATAAATTTCATTGTACAACAGATGCATAACTCTGCTTTATGCTAAAGAGCTCTTTTGCAAGCATGTTGCATAAAGACAAAGCAAAAATGGAAACTGTTAGAGAAACTGCATAAATATAAGCACAAGAGACAAAGACAGATCCAGGTGAGTGGAAAAGTTCATGGGACAGTAAGAAAGCCTCAGGATTTGAAACAAGTATCACAACCTGAGTCATGTTTTTATTGTTGTACTCCACTGTGTTTTTCTTAATAGATACACAAATATCAGTTAAAAAACCCCAATTAATTGATTCTGTGACTTCTTATGGGAAGTGTCTCCTGTGTGCAAGGGGCAGCACTAGTGACAACACAATGATGCTTCTTTGAGAATCCAGGAAGTTAGAGTAAAGAAAGGAAAGCTGACATCTCAGCAGAGCAGATCACAAGATTCGATTGAGAGACTTACACATAAAAAAAGAAGGCACACAGTTTGAGCCTAACAAGGCAAAGAGGAGATGTGGAAGATGTAAAGAGAGCACTGACAAGACCGCAGCAATGGACTGAGGAAGTAATCCCCACAATATCATTCTCAGATGAGGAAGGAAGATAGACTGTCAGAGCCAATTAACAAACAGATGCTGCAGTTATCAAGAACAATTTGATTGAAGCCTCAGCTTTAGATATGCAATAGATAAGGCCAAAAATTTAATACTGTGTAAAGAGAAACTGCATAACAGAGCTTGAGAAAGAGAGCCTAGAATGGGGTCTAAACTGCAGGTGATGCCAGTTTGTAAAACAGTCAAGATTTGTTTTCTGATAGAAGTCAGTAAGGTCTTGTGAGAGGCAACAAGTCCTGGAGAAAGGAAGAAAAAATTCATCATGTAGGTCAAGATGCCTGGGGACTAACCCACAAGAGTTGCACAGCATCATGTGGTGTGAGACAGCTAGGGCTGGACTCCATGAGGAACAACCTCCCTCTCTGCTCTTCCACAGACTTGCAGTGTGAATTTAGATTTAACCTTTAATGACATTTTTTTAATGTGAGATAGCCAACCTCTTTTAGAGGTGTTCAGATACAGTGCTGTTATGATGAATATCACAGAGAAGCTTGTATTTCACAGACACAAACTTTAGCTGCCATCGGTTTTCTACAAACAAGCAGTGGTTTAAAGTGGGACCTTTTCTGTCTATGAGTCCTCAGCTTTCTGAGCCTATGGTTATGCCTGCAAAGCACAAAAAGCTTTGAGCAGGCTAGCACATCTGTGCAACATGGCACAAAGACAATTATGCAGATCTCAGAATTATCATAGCTGTATCTGTGTAGTGCTGAGCCCAAACTGAGAATTTCCACCTCTCCCCTGAACCAATTTGCTCAGGCACAGCTCCTTATGGATTAATCCACATTGTTTCTGGATCTAGAACTAGATCAGTCATTTGCTTACACACTATAAATGCTCTTCAGTTTTAGAGCTACCACCTCCAAGAAGCCAGCAGGAACAATGAGATGAAACATAACCACTTGAGCTTAACAACTCCAGGTTCCAAAACAAACTAGAAAACAAATCTTTTGGCCCTGTGTTCCCATGTCATTGATCCACTTTCAAGTTAGATGTTTGTAAACAAATATACATCAGTGATTATCTCGATGCATCATCTGCTGCTCAGCAGCATAACTAGTTCCATCTAATTTGGGGGGGGGAGGGAGGGTGTAGCTTTTAACATTTGTAATTTTGTAGCTTTTACCATTGCTATGGCAGAATCTACCATTGATAGGAAATCAGCAGTTTCCTCTTATTTCCCAACTAATGCAACAATTTTCAAGTTCCAAAGGTCATTAAACAGTTAAAGATAGCTGAATGAGATAATTCTGTTAAATTCTTATCCTGTCTGCTCAAGCTTAAAAAGCCACACACCCTCAAACTCTGCACCTCCATATTTCAAGTTACTAATATTTTGGCATTTTTGAACAAAAAGTTAGTTTAAATAAAGAACATTCTAATGATTTCTCTTCAAGTAATGACAAGCACAAAATAAAAAGCTGATGATCACTTTCCTACAGCTAAGTAGGCTCCTCAGTATTAACGAGCAAAAGATGACTACTTAGCTGAAGACATCTTCTGCGGCACCTGACAGGCCTTTCTAAATAAAGGCCCTCATGCCCACTAGCAGAATTATCACTATAATAGCAAGCACTCTTTAAATTCCAGCTGCCAGAAAATAATTTAATTGAAATCTCTCAAACTGCTTTGACACTGGCTGTGAGACGTCATATATATATTCAGCTGTGAGAAAGAGAAGATCACTCCAGATGGAAGAGCTCTGATTCAACATCTTGATAGTGAAATAAGATCATTTTTGGAGAGCTTTTTCAACCCAACCCTGTTCTGACCAAATTGCTATGATCTTATAAAGGACCACTGCTGTCCCAATAAGGAAGTTGGCTTTATTGCCCATGACATTTAAATAGCAAATGCACTTGGCTTGCAGGAGGCAGCCAAAGGTCTACCTCAATAAGGCTTACAGATTCACGAGTATAAATATAACTTAAACCAGTACAACCACACACAGACACAGTTTGTGAGCAGCTTTCCAGGACAGCTCTGTTCCAAGGCATTTTAGAGCTTGCTCTAGGAGCTAGAGGATTATTGAAAAGTCTGTATCTTAAAGTAAAAGTTGCATCTGTCACGCATTACAAGGAATGAGTGTGTGCTTAGGGCTTGGAGGCATACAACCTTAGAACTGCTACAACACCTGAAACTCAAGCACCCAGTTTACAGTCACTGCTGTCCTGCATAGCGTGTTTTCTATGTCAGTGCACCAGAAGGACTGCCATCCTTTCCTCCCTTTCCCCTTCAAAAGCCATGAGAGTTTAGCAATTACTACACCTGAACTGACAAAAATATGACCCAAGTATCTTGTGACTATTCTATATTATGGTATAATTACTGTGTACATACATATATATGTATGCACACACACTTCTATAGTATAGAATAGATATGAGATATTTAAGTCACATTTCCTTGTGATGCATGACAGGCACATCGGGTGTTATTATGATGGATACAAATAACTATCAAAAATAAAAATATCATCACAATTCTTTTTAATGATGGTAGCATGAGTATGTTAAATTAGAGCAACCAGATACTAAGTCTCCAGGTGACTACACATTTTCTTTCAGTGTCCCAAATGAGGTTTAATATAAAGGATGCAAACTGGAAGTCAGAAAACAAAGTTCAATTTTTAGTCGTGTAATTAATATGCTCTGTGGCTTTCACACATTTTGCCTTGTAAAGTGCTTACCAAATGTAAGGGCCAACAGAAGAGTTCTATAACTGCATATATTGAATGCTAGACTTTCTAAAATAGTGCCTCCTGGGAGGCTATTCCTAGTCAACCAGTTCCTATCATTTTTATCAGCAGGCTTACCCCAATGGCAATTCCCCCTCTTTCACCGAAAGGCTAACATCTAATAACATTTGTGACAAGCAATATAGCTTAACCATGGTGTCTGTAGGACTTGGATGGAATACTTTGGACATTTATTTCTATTTTGTCCTACTCCTAGAAACCCAATGGATTTACTGATGCTAAATGGTAGCAATGGGCTATAGTCTTGCATTAGCACTATTTGGTACAGTCAGATACCCTCTCCTAGTCATACAGCAGGAAACTGTCTGCCAGTACTCCCATTTGCAGGATACCTACAGCAATACAATGTATTCAGTTTTGTTGAGGAATCTTGCCTGTTCACAACAAACCACATCAGTTCTTACCTGAATCTCCTCAGTTTCATCCACCAAGAGGAAACTCACAACCTTCTCTGTCATCTTCCTTCTCCTGGTCTCCTCATCCATCCCCTCCTCCTCTTCCTGTTCTTGGGCTTTGCCAGCATGGTACACGGTGACAGGGTGCTTCCTTCTGTTCCCCCCAGCATGTGTTCTCTTCTGACACTCCACACAGAGGTTGATTTTGCACACCTGGCACCTCACTGCTGCTATTTGCCTTGAGCCCGTCATACTGGCATGCATTATGTTTCCATTGGCACCTTTGCAGGAGTCACAGTACGGGACGTGGCCGGGTCTTATACGGGTCCGTTCATGGTTCCGCAACCTTTCTGGCTGATGCAGCTCTTCTTCACAACGCTGGCACTGTAGGCTCCTGCACTCATCGCACTCAAAGATTGCTTCATCTGTCCCACTGCAAACATAGCTTTCCTGGCACAGGAGTGTCGTGTTCTGTCCTTTCTCCACAGTTTGCGTATGGGCACTCATCTTCAGATTTCTTTAAAGCAATGTTTTTCCCTCCTGTTTCTGTTTCAAACAATGATATGTGTAGAAGTCAGTTGCAAATTTAGTATTTTCACAAAAGAAAGAAACACAAGAGAAATGTTGTCTGTACTTAATTTTAAATAATTAATATATGTTTCTGTAAGATTCATACACTGACCTGCCTCGCAGGAAGAGTGCTGTTAAGCGCTAATGAAGTTTTCTTTCTCCAAAATAAACTTAGACAACGTGGCTGGTTTCATGTATTATTACACCCAAATGTTGGTATACATTCTTTTTCTGTTTAGCTGTTTAACATACTTTCAGTGACGAGAAAAAAACCCCAGCCTGGTGTACTTCAGCAGATACAGCAAGTATTTCCCTGAAGCTGAGAATGGAGACAGCTGGTGACACAGAGACAAAAAAGGCAGCAGAAATGCACAAGTGTATGTACATGTACATGTACACACACACACA
>VZTH01007005.1:203580-244901 GCA_013397815.1 Aleadryas rufinucha | reverse complement strand
CTTGTGGCTCGGCCGCCCGCGGGGGCTGCAGGCGGACCCCGCGACTCGCCCGTGGTTACGTAACGGCGGTGCCGGCCGGCGCCTCCCCCCGCGCCCGCACCTACCTGGGGCTGCGCCCGCCGCCGCGCCGGGAAGGGGGAAAGCCCCCGGGTTCCTCCCGCCGAGCGGCGGCAGCGGGCGGGAGCCGCGGTGGGGCGAGGAACAAAGGCGGCGCGGCACAGGGCGCCGCGAGCCGGGCTATTGTTTACAAGCCGGCGGCCACCTTTCTTCCCCTTCCTCCCGCCGGCACCCGGTGACTAAGGACTCGGGTCCCGGCCGTGGCTTCCTCCTCCCCCCCGTCCCCTCCGCGCCCGGGGGGGGTGTCCCGGTTCTCCTCCCCCAGGGGCCGACCATGCAGTCGGAGCGCCCGGGGGAACTGAGTAGGGCAGGGCCGGCCAGGACCCGCGCCCCCTCCGCCCGCTCCCCTCGTTGTCAGCCGGGATCAGCTGATCGCGGGGAACTTCGGGGTTATTTTCTCGCCGCGGAGACGGGAAGGCGGCGGGCTGAAGGCGGGGCAGCGCTGGCACGCCGGGAGCTGTAGTCCGGGAGCTGCACCGCCCCGGGCTCGCCGGGCAGGCGCGGTGCCCCGGTCCTTTTGGTGACCCTGAGCTTTTCTGCCTCCCTCGTTTTGTTTTCGCCCCACTGTCTTACACCTGCCTGGGTTCCCTAAAGGGCTGCGCCGGAGGAGTGTAAATAGCCCCCAGCAGGGTTTAAAGGGGTGAAATTCGTAGCGAAGTTCTTTCCTCACACCGCCTGGAGAACGACCTGCTCTCAGGCCTCCAGGTCTGGCAAATGAATGGATCACCATGTCCGCCTGAGAAGAGAACACTTGGCACCCAGATCTCATGTGCCACTCGTGGGTTTAAACGAAGTCTCGACAAGTAGAGCCACTGGTCACTGTCGTTGCAGCCTTTGTGGGGTTTTTTTCATGATTGTAGCTTCAACCTATGGGTGAACAGCCATCATTTATATAGGTGAAAGAGACTGCAGGTCCAAAATAGNTACATGTACACACACACACACACACACACACAAAAGGACCGTGTCAAGACTAGAAAATTCTCTGCTTTCACTCCACCGCTAAGCTCCTCCTTCAGAGAGTTCACAGTATTTATTTGCTGGGAATTTCCTGATGTGCTTCGCCAGATAAACAAAAATCCGCTCTCTTCGTGCGCTCCTTCTAGTAACACTGGAAGACGATCGCTACCGCGGTCAGGCTGACAGACGACGGATTTTTCCCCCTCCCTCTGCGCCTCAAGTTGCCAGAGCAGAGCCCCACGACCAGCGCCCGCCGAGGGCAGCCTGCGTACCCCGCCGCCGCCGCCTTTGTCTCGACCGCTGCCTCCGGGCCGCCTCCCCTGCTCCCAGCCAGCGCGGAGCCCCCCTCGCTNGCACGCCGGGAGCTGTAGTCCGGGAGCTGCACCGCCCCGGGCTCGCCGGGCAGGCGCGGTGCCCCGGTCCTTTTGGTGACCCTGAGCTTTTCTGCCTCCCTCGTTTTGTTTTCGCCCCACTGTCTTACACCTGCCTGGGTTCCCTAAAGGGCTGCGCCGGAGGAGTGTAAATAGCCCCCAGCAGGGTTTAAAGGGGTGAAATTCGTAGCGAAGTTCTTTCCTCACACCGCCTGGAGAACGACCTGCTCTCAGGCCTCCAGGTCTGGCAAATGAATGGATCACCATGTCCGCCTGAGAAGAGAACACTTGGCACCCAGATCTCATGTGCCACTCGTGGGTTTAAACGAAGTCTCGACAAGTAGAGCCACTGGTCACTGTCGTTGCAGCCTTTGTGGGGTTTTTTTCATGATTGTAGCTTCAACCTATGGGTGAACAGCCATCATTTATATAGGTGAAAGAGACTGCAGGTCCAAAATAGAGGCACACGCCTACCAAAAAATGGCAGAGCCATTGTCACAAACTGGAGCTGTGGGAATGGGAGGCGAACGGCACACAGAGATGGTCAAAGAAACCACACGGTGAGGAAATAACCTTGGCCAGTAGTGGCTCAAAAGAGCTGTTGGCTCATGGAGTGCTACAAGAAAACTGAATTATTTTTCATTGGCCAATTTAGATAATATGCAAAAATATTTTTGTTGTAGCATAGCCAGTGTACAGGCAACTTCTCTTCTAAAGAAACAAGAGTTTTCGTCTGGATGTTTGAATCAAATGCTAGTGGTTACTCTGCCAGAGGAAGGATATGCACTGTTTTCCTTCAGTGGATATCCCATGTTGATAACCACTAACAGACGGCTATAAGGTGCCCCGTCCTTTGGTCCCCTGCTTCAGTTTTAGACAATAATTTCAAGAGGGAGACAAATTACACAATTGGATATCCATGTAGAAGGCACGGATTGCAAGTTTACCTTTGAAGTACCATCATTTCACAAAACTGAGTCAGCAGGTCCAATTACTGTGAAAATGAAGCATCGGTGAATTTTCTAACACCGGGAGTGACCGAGGCCCTCTCAGAGTTCAAGCGTATTGCTGAAGTATTTTTTTTATACTAGATTGTACTATATATATATTTGTGTAGGCATATACATGATTTAGTTAGTTCTTTTTTATGCAGTTTAGTGATGATGAATGACTGAAGACTGGCACAGTAACTCTCTTCCCTGTTCTCTTTCATGCTGTCAAAATAATGTATTTTCACTTGGTATTTTGCATAAAGGATTAATTTAAGAGATTGACAAAACAGACTGACATCTATAGGAATAAAGTTTTGGTGAACCAAATGTCTTCAGACTGAAAAAATCCTGAATAATGAATATAACTAATACATATGAGGTAGAAACTTTTAAATCTCACAGTGCTATTCAGAGGAGCCAAGGAATGAGATCAATGAGTCTGGCACCTAAGGGATCTTCCTCTAAGTGTATGTATTTAGACTGGTAATGTGATAGAGGGAGCAATTAAAGGATATGAGGAAGGGAAGACAAAATGCATATAAAATGTTTAAAATGCACAGTCTAGAAACAGTATGATCCCTGTACCCTGAGGTGCTGCCTAACATATTTGGGATGATTTCTCATGCTTGAAATACAAGATGATTGGCAGACAAAAAAAGCACCTCTTTTAATTTTAACCTTAATATTAAAAACCATCTACTGCATTCTTCATGGTTGGCTTGAGCAGGAAACTCTGGAGTTTGCAGTGAGAACTGAAGAAAGTGAACTGTGGTCAGTATCTGGAAAGGGATCTCAGTTTCATAACTGAAAGGCAGGAAGATAATATAGGCACTAGGGGTGGGTAACTCTAAAATTCCATAGCAGAAAGAGTAAAGATGGGAAAGCAGCTACATTTACTGGATGCTTCTGCTGCTATTCTTCCTTGATTAAGAAGGATACAGGAGGCTACAGTTGATTTGTCTAAGAAGAATAAATGCAAAATAGCCTATTTTTTTGGCTAAAAAAAATAGATGAACGTGTACATGAGCAAAGCCTTTGCAATGTTTCCTATAAATAAAAACTTATTACATACAGCAGTACAAGTGATTTTGGGATTCACATTTCTTTCTCAAGCTGAGCTGTTGTTTTCTGAGACAACAACATAGAAAGAGAAGATTCTGGAGATTTTTGTTATGCCCTTTCTCTTTTCCTTGGTTTTCTGAGGTATGCTTATAAATTATTTTAAATATTAACAGTAGTCAGTATTGCAGTTACTAAATTTGTTATTAGTTAGAGGGAGATATGCAGGGTGCTTGGAATAAGCTGTAATTAACAGCAAGTAAAAATGCTGTTTCTGGTGAGGGGAAGGAATTCAAACTTGAAGTATTTCTTAAATCTGCTACTGCTAAAATATTTACCCTTACACATCATCTTGTAAAGCAAGGTGATGAACAGGACTTTAGTTCCAACACAGCTGTTGGCTGTTCAGTAGCACACATGACATCAGCCAGTTTTAATCTGCTTTGTACTGAAGAAGTCAGCCTACTTCAAATGTTTTTCTTGCCATTGCAGGTGGAGGAGATTTTGTCATTCGACTCTTTGTCTTTTCAGTGCTTTTCTTTAAACAATGGAAAATACTCTTTTTTTTTCCTTAGCTGATTCAGTATTTTTTAAACGGCTTTATGCACCTATGTTCGTTTTGTAGTCTACCTCATAACAATCTGTAAGATCACGTTCCTTTCATTCACAGTCACTTCCTCTTTCCACTTGCAACTCCTTGCCATCAGTGGTGTAACTACAGCAATTACTGTCTGGCACGTCATGCTGAAAATTGTCTCTTAATGTAGTCTTAAATGCTGAAGTAGGTCAGGGAAACTACCAATTGTAGACCACGGCTAGGCCCAACAGCACAGTGACATCTTTCTGATGAGCATACAGCTGCTTAAAGACACTAGTGTTCGCTCTTTTTGCTGTGTAAATCCTTAGGACTTTTACAGCAGATAGAACCTTCAAAGAAAGCCGGTTGTATCCTGAGCTGCATCCCAAGCAACGTGGGCAGCAGGTCGAGGGAGGGGATTCTGTATAGCCCGTCCCGACCACAGACACGGGCGGGTCGCAGCTCAGCCTGGCCTGAGTGTCTGCGAGAAGGGGCAATGATGGCTGACAGACGGACGACCCACAGCCGGAAGCTTTCCAGAGGCATTCCAGGGCCTCCAGGCGCTCCAGCCGCGAGTGGCGGCGCTTGACCTCAACATGGCGGAGCTCCGGGCCAGGTCACAGCTCCGCGCCGCCCGCCCGCACCAACGATGGCGGCAGCGCGCATGCCCTTTCGCTCCCCCCTGCCCTTCTACCCGCCCCCGCTCTATGGTCGGCCGCGTTACTGCCTGGGCGCGCGCGGGGGCGCTCTGGCACGGCCGCCTCTGTGGTGGCGCGTTGCACGCCGGGCCGCTGGCGGAAGGGGCGGGTCACATGACCCNGTGGCTCGGGCCTGGACGGGGCGTGGAACGGGCGAGCGGCCTCGGGGCGGTGCTCGCGAGGCCCGTTCGCTTCCTCTCCCGCTGGGACGCGTGGGAGTCTATTCCGCCGACCCCGGCGGGAGGGACGGGAGCGGCCCCGCGGGAGACGAGGGGAGCCCGTCGCACGCCCGGGACAAGGACCTGCGCGGAGCTTTGCTGGCGCCCGACGCTGCTCCCCGGGCCGAGCCGCCTCGGACTGTGGGTGGGATTTTTACTTTTCCACGTCGGGAAAACCGATCACGCTAGGAAACGCGATGTATCGCGACAGGGAAGTTATTGTCCTTAGTGTGGATTGGGGTGCTCATCTTAAAACACGTGTTAGCAGGTCGTGCGTAAAAGAATCAAGAGTGATTCATCCGTGTCAGTAGCCGTTGTGAGTGCACACTGCATGTTTTTCTCATGATGTCTTTTTCCGTTGTAGAAAAAGACCTTTGTCTGCCTGAAGGAGAGATTTTTTTGTTTAAACATAGGGAATATCTTGAACACAACTAATGTTTTATTTTTTTTTAGTAGCTCTTAAACGGCCTTACAGAGAGTGAAATCTCAAAAGTTTTGTATTTCCTCAGTCCATTCAGACTAAAATACGCGCGCCTGGTATTTTGGTCTTTTTTTGTGTGTGGCAGGAAAGCATTGCTTCAGGTATTGCATCAGCATTTATGGAGAGGGTCCAGAGCAAATTAGAAGGAAGAATAGGACAGTTTCTTACTTTCCCTCTAAAGGAGTGGCATTGTACAGAGTGCTTTGCCTTTCCCTGCTTCTCTGCCTCCAAGTACCCATTCACGTAAGTGTTGTAATGCCACAGCCATGTTTCTGTTGTGGGAAGAGTCAATAACCAAGTTAGAATGGAGAATCACTTATTTCACTAACCAGGGCTTTATATGGGTGCAGAGGCACAGAATTAGGAATTAAATCAAATATCTTAAAGTTCTGATGACGTACTTAACAGAGCCCTACTTAAAGGGGTTTTAGACTGAGGCTTTGGTTTGGATAAACACATTGCTTTTTGTGTTGCTTCATAATAACAGTGTGGGATGCAACTGTTCCACAGGAGTTACTAAACACTTTCTAGATCACCTCTGAAAAACAAGCTAGAGCAAACACTAGTACTTTTGTTCAGAAATATATATACTTAGAAAATCTGTAAATTTTTTTCTCTCTCTCTGTGTTGGTTGTGTTTAACATTTAAACCTTGCTTAGCTTGCAGGCCATTTTTGAGACAATTCTAGGGGTTTGAGAAAGTGGTCATTTTCGCTGGGGGAACCAGTTGGCTTGAAATAGAAGATTTTTCTTTTAGGGAGCTTTTTTGGATGACAAGCAATAATATAAACAGCACCTTTGTTGGGTGACAAACTAGGAGGGTATTTTTGACTTAAATATCCACACATCATGTAGAGACCAATGCACAAGCCTGTGCGATAGTACTGATTTTAACAGATGCGTTTGTTGCATATATTTTCTTCAGCCTGCACAGCTGTTTTGTGCAACTTATTCTAGACTAAGGGTACAGACTTTCTGTGGTGCAAAAGAACTGTTTTGGGAAGATATTGAAGGGAAGTTAAAATCAGTTAAAATTAAATCAAACTAAATCAGCCATACTGTCACTGTTCCTATGACACTTCATGTATGTATTCTTAAAACACATGAAGTTTGTTTGTGCATTAAGACTTGAGGGGTTTTGCAGTAAGTTTTAACTTCGTTTAGTGTAACAGTAGTAAGTATTGTAGCTGTTTGCTTCATGGGGGACTTCACTGTTTTAAAAATTGTTAAGATGTTTTACAGGTTTTTAAATAAATTTTCTGATGTGTAAGCAGAGATACTAAGCATATTAATCCTGTGACACTGGTAGAAATCTGACGCTGAGTAGATGATGGAATTGGCAGTTTAAAACACGTTTGTTACCAGCAATTTTTATTAAACTTAAATTCTGCTTATGTCATATCCCTTCACCCCTTTATTTTAAAAAATGGGGTCAGTAAAACAGAAGGTTAAAAGAATACTATGATTTAAAAAGAAATTACTGCGTTAACAGACAGTACACTGCAGCCAGGACAGTACAATCTCAGTCCCCTCTTACTGGGACTTTTAGGAGTCAGAGATGATAAAGAACAGGGCAGCAATGTCTGGGTGATGGTGACCCTTGTTTCATAGTAGTTTTGGGTTCTGTGTCATCTCAGGGCTGGAATCAAATGTCTAAGGCCAGCTCTCTACATTTGCTTAGTTCTAAATCAGAGCCAGCATGCTCCTAATGGACAAAGCTCCATCCCAGCACGGATCACACCATGACAGGATTAATGAGTCTCAATGGACTTTACCAAACCTTAGAACCATACAGATATCCCTGTACTCTCTCCAAGTTTCAGAAGATTGGTGCAGATGGCTCTGCATGCTGCTTGGTTCCACCAGGACTTAAGTCAGAAGTGCAGTGTAGAAAGCAGCTGAGCTCCTTCTGGGCCAAAGTTGAACCTGGAATATTATAGCTGTGTTTATGTAGCACTTGCTTTAGTTAGTAGCTCAGGCTGGTTTTGAGCTGGGTCTGCGTAGAGTAAACTTAGATGTTTTGCCATGCATGATATTATTAATCTGCAGCTTAGAGAAATGGCCCAAAGCTAATAAAGTGTGCACCTATATTACTGTGCTAACTTGGATCAAGGGTGTGCTCTTG
Source organism: Aleadryas rufinucha (assembly GCA_013397815.1). Lineage (NCBI taxonomy): Eukaryota > Metazoa > Chordata > Aves > Passeriformes > Aleadryas > Aleadryas rufinucha. The sequence goes on along the minus strand of VZTH01007005.1, from coordinate 237,304 downwards.
AAGGAAGTCTCACAGTCGTCATCACTTAGGAAATTTATCTCATGTTGGTTTGCACTATTCCAATGGATAAGCTGGATTCCTGTTGGATGAAAGTATATTGAAAAATGCACTCGTACCTACAAACTGGCATTCAGTTTAGTGGGGTGGACCTCCCCAAATCATGTAGTGTGGACGTGAGGGTCTCAACTCCCATTAGTTTTGGTTAACAGACTTGTTCCTATGGTACTGGTTGCTAGCACAGACACAGCCTAAATTGACTGTACTTTGAATCTGAGACCTGACATAAATGCATCATTTTGGGGGTTAAAGATGTCATTATTTCAGTATCTTGAGTGGCATCAGGCCAGTTGATCACTGCTTTTCTTTCTCCTGTGTTTTTGTGACCACTGTAACATTCACAGAAATGAAACTCTTCCTTAAAAAGCTGCTGCTAGTTAAACTGCAGCTGTCAAGAATGCTGCTTACATTCAGTTTCACTAGAGGTAATACTTCCACAAGTCAGCTGAGGTTTTAAAAATACGTCAGGACTGTTTAGTTTCTTACTTAGACATTTGAATAAATTGTGGGAGTTGGGAGATCACCATATACATTACTGAGACCACAGTTAAAAGTATCAGAAACTGATCACTGAACTGTACTGGCAGGATAGGAGTACAGTGTGCAGAGAAGTTCAAGATGCTGTTCCTGCAATGTCTGCAAGCGTATTCTACATAGATCCAGCTTACCATCTCCTAACTTTTTATACCTAACCTTTGGTTTGTAGTTGCTTAGAAATTTGATGCAGAGCCCCTCTGACTGTTGGAAGAGTATCTACATTTCCGGTGTGTTCTCTAGCTCCTGACAGAAAAGAATGCGTTAGGCAGTTCCCTTCATTGTAGCGTCTTGGATGCATCTTCTTCCCTCGTCCAGATCTCTCGCTTCCCTAGTGAGCAGTTTCGCTCCTGGTATCTGTTGATCCTCACAGCTTTCATAAAGGAACAGAATTAAACTGTTCCCTCTGCTGGTTTCACATTGGTAGTTACACAGAGTAGTGAGAAAGAGACCAAGGCCTTCCTTAATTCTGCTTTTGATCTTAAATGCCACAGGCAACAGAATTGCTAGGATTGGTCCATGTAAGAATTAAGTCAGCTTTCTAGCTGCTGTGAAACGTAATTGTACAAATATGGGGGGCATGAGGGGAGAAAAAATGGAGTGCTTTGAAATGGGCTGTTGAAGCCCTATGTATAACAGTGTTTCACATCATCTGCCTGGAAGATTGACAGACTAAGTTTGTTTTCTTCTTACTGCCTTTTTCCTTTTATGCAGTAACAGTAACTTCATTGACTGCTAAATTTTTGCTTTTTAAATTTAAATTATAAAAAACCCCAACCAAACAGTTGCTTCTCTGTGCATATGTAACATCCACTGGGTATGGTATGTTTCAGCATCTTTTAATTCAAAGAACTGTTGCACCTCTTAGTCTCCAGGCCTTTTTTGTTGGCATCTCCAAAATGGTGGCTCAGATAAAGTGCTTATCAGAGCGAGAGAAGGGATTGCACCTACAGGCAGCCTGGAAAATTACTTCCCCAATTGTTCTTCTATGTTTTACAGACCATGCCTTGACATCTTGTGGACCTCTGATGGTGTAACTGTCATAGCCTGTTTAGAACCATTTCAGATGCAGTAGCTTATTGTTTGTGCCATCTGCCCCAAAACAGCTTTGAATTTTATCCATTTGTTTTATCAGTTTGTAATATAGATAAGAATTGAGAAACTTAAAGATCTTAATTTTGTGCTTTTTCTGTTGGCTATTTTTTTTTGCATGTGAAAGTTTCAAGTAGAGATACCAAAGCAAATAAAGGAGTTCTATTCCCTTCCATACCATACAAGTTCCAGATTCTAGATCAATGTCAGCTGATGTGCACGTAGTCTGAAGAGACAATAAGCAACTTTTTAAAAAACAAAATGGCGTACATCTTTGCTGCTTTTCTTTGCCTATACAGTTTTAAAAATTCAGGAATTACAGAAAGGAAATGTGTTCTTAGGCATATGAATTCTAAAAGGGAGGGGAAGTTTTATGTTTAATATATTGCATAAAAGCTTTATTGAACTGTTGAAAAAATGTTTTCATTTGCTCTCCTGTTTCTTCTGCCATCTTAGACGTTGTGTCACAGGAGTGTTCATTGTTTTGCCTGGTGAGATATTGGTAAATGCCCTTTGGGGCCAATTAATGAATGCCCTCATCACATACTTCGTGTAGTTGATGTAGTTGTAATTGTTTCCTTGAATGAATTGTGTGATAGGGTTATATATGTGTTCTTAGACCAGAATAAATAAGTTCTCCTGTTAGAAGGTATTACCAAATACATTTGGGTTTCTCTTTAATCCTTTCCAGTCCATTATATGCATTGATCTTTCATAGTTGTTTCCAGAGTGTGAGGGAATAAAGCTTTTCTATGTGATTCTGTTATTATAATTTTTTAGATCTTTCAGATGTACCTACTATTATGGTAGAGTACTGATACTATCTTTTAATTCTTGTATTTAGGACTATCCTTAATGGCTTGCCCTTGAACAAGTCTGTCTTCAGCAAAACTTGTTTTCTGTTCCCTGCATGTTCAGTGCCGTTGTGTTCTTGGCTTGAAGAAAGCACATTATAATCTACAGTTCTGTTGTATGTATCAGAATTTTGCTTACCATAACTCTGTTTCCTGAGACAGCCTTGCTTCAGTTTTGACTCAGAGTTGCCTGTTAGGAAAGCAGTTGCAGTGCAGATCTGACACTGTAGGTTGTAAGGCAGTCTGTGCAGTCCAATGAGAAACGCAAACGTTTCTGCCAACAGCTAACTGGGCTCCTGTCACTTGTGATACTGTGTCTCTGTGATTCATATCCACATGATGCACTGTGTCTGAAGTTCTCCAATGCTTCCTCACTGCAGTGTGAATGTACGTATATGCTCAGCAGTAATATTGTGACCAGTTTGGGGTTTTTTAGAACTGAGGGCCAACCTTCTGTGAGGACTTGACTGTGTAAGGTTACTGAAACAATATTGGAAGCAAGAATACATGCCTTAGTTGTATTAAGGACGATCTTGAGTGTTTTATGACTGGGTGGTGTGTGTTTCAGGGTCAGTAATATGCATGTAAAATAATAACAATCTGAATAGAAAATAGTGTTTGAAATTATCTTTTCTCTCCATGGGGGCATGTTGACACTCAGCTCATGGGCTAATGTCCAAGTTGTGCTCTAGGACATTTGTGGGCTGGGACGCTAAAAATAGATCACAGAACCCTCTTTCTAGCTTTTAACTCTCTCTCTGCTGGAATTTGAGGATCTCCCCAATGTCATCTTAAATACAACTCCTGTTAATGCTGAGCAGTGCGATGGCCCAGTTCTTTCTGGCGTCTTGTTCTACAGTTGTATTGTGTGATCATTTCTTTTACAACAGAATTACTTGCTTTATTGAAAATGTGTTACATTTTGCTTTCATATACTGCAAACGTAGCTTTATTTTAAAGAAACTGTACAAACTGTTAAGTGCTCTTTATTGGTATGAGGAGTCAGATATAGCTTTGTTTTTCACTTCATTCTGAAACACTTCCTTAGAAGTGCTGTTTTTAACTGAGAAAGAAGACTTTACTACATCTATAACTTAATGAATAGCTGAGGGAAAAAAAGTTGAAAAATAGTTCTAGTTTGTAGTTGGATGTCCATATAAATATTTAAAGTCATTATGGACGCTTACTTCTTCACTGCTTTTGTAATTCACATTTGGGAATTGACTAGTACAAGTTTCCTTTTCTGTCTTTTTGACAGATTGCGACTGCAAGAATGTCTTTTCCACCTCATTTGAATCGCCCTCCTATGGGAATCCCAACGCTTCCCCCTGGGATCCCACCTCCACAGTTTCCTGGTTTTCCTCCACCTGTACCTCCTGGTAAGTTATATTAATATATGAAAGTGTTGTAGAAATTAATTTCTTTATATTATTCTAAATTCCTTTAAAACAGGAATATTTTGTATCTTTTGTAAATAATATATCTCAGTAACTTTTGTAAATAATATATCTCAGTAACTCTGATTTGTGTACATTGCAGTTGAGTTTCTAGTTTTCCCACAGATCATGTCATGTGAGCAAGCTCCTTTTGGTCTACCAAAAGCTGTTTACTTTTGACCAGAAATGAAGTACTGGACTTTTCTTGAGCCTTTATTCAAGACTGAAGCTAAGTGGTGATTTCTGTTAATATTAGGTGTTCCAAAGCCACTGTTTTGACAATAATCCATTTTAATAGGCTTTGGAAACTCTTGGGTACACTGAGTACATGTAATGTGAAAATAGAGGACTAACTTTCAGAGAAGGTCCAACTTTTTGCATGGTTTTTCTCCATTTTTTATGTCCCACTTTCTTTTATTTTGCTTCTCATGTTCGTTCCTCCACACATCTTGCAAACTTACAGTTACCTTTATCATTCTTTCTAATCTTCCCAGAATTATTCGTACCTTTTTTCTTTGTTCATCTGTAAGATCAGCCTCTGTTTTTTGAGTTGAGATTTTAACTTGTTGGTCTGGAACAACTTTCTTTCTGTGCATTGTGAGTATACATAATGATAACTGGAGGCAGGAGACCGTAGAGCAAGTGGGAGAGGGGAATACATCAGAGAATTACTTCTTTGGAATTCATCACAAGGGCTGCAGAAAATAACTCCTGTCTGTATTGTCTTAAACTGTATTGTGCAGGAGTGTTTTGTAGACAATAGAGGCATTCAAAAAACAGATGGCTGAACTACAAAAAGATTTCTACGTATCATTTATCAGGCTAATCTTTACTTGCATTAATTTTTCTATACATTTTTCCTGAGAGCCATGAGATGTTGGCTGTTTTCTGCTAAAGACAGAGTTCTTGTTTAGGAAGCATCCTGCCATCAAAAATGTCAGGTTGAATTGTAAAATCATACCTTTTATCTTTCCTAGCTCCAGTTTAGGTATACTAGTGTGTAAAACACCAGATACTTTAAAAAATAACTTTCTGAAATATATTTTAGAATGCCTGATATAATTTTCTGCTCTGAACATTTTGCTTCTTAGCATGTGACAAAGATCTTTTTGTTCTCTTGCTGTGTTTAAATACTCTCATTTTAGTATTAGGAGTCTGAAGGGTATGTAGAGTGGAGAAGCCTGGTATTAGGTGAGAATAAAATTTTTCTCTGCACAAGAGAAACATGATTTGCTTACCTGTGCAGACAACATATTTTGACGTGTAGAGGATATGGATCTCACTTCTTAGTATAAGCACATCAGCAGAGTATAAGTATAGCAGAGTATAAGACATCAGCAGAGCTGAAAATGCCACAGAGATTTTATGCCAGTCTGCTCTGAACTTAGTCCATATGTAAGATCACAATTTTAGTGGCTTACAGTATTATCTTTAGCTAGCTGTTTGGTCAAAATTTCATGTCTTAGTTACCTCAGCCTCTAATTTTTTGAAAAGTTTCAGCTGGAGCACTTTGCTTGCATAATATTGAAGTTAGGAAAGGTGTTTTGTTTTGCTTAAAAATACAGTTGTTAAAAACAGGAAGTTCTAGCATTTCCCAATATTAGTGTGGAAGATTTGATAAGGAGGTGATTCTGATAAATCTCTAAAGATTATTTGATACCACTAAGATGTAAAAAACTCCATTTTGCATGCCAGAAATACTATAATAGGTCAGACGTGCAGTCTATATAGGCTGATGCATTGTGTGGGCAGTGGGACTTAGAAGATGATATTTGGGGTGGGCGTGTATCCCTGTCTGCTGAGTCTGTTGCCTCATACACCTGTGGTGTTAGGGATCTCAGAGTATGATCTTTCGTTTGTCTTTTTCTGCACCTGTCATGAACGTTTTGGTATTTTTTGACTCTTGATATTGTCCATCTCCACTGTCACCTCTTAGACCAAATTTGAGAAGTTCATTAACTGCTGTGGAAAGTGCTACTTTCTTACTCTTAAGTCTGTCTTTAAACTCATTGCCTACTCAGTGTCCCCCTCCTGCCCCAGTTCTGGTGTGGGAGTTGGGCAAGGTGTGTTTTGTGGTTTTGTACACCTCAGCCACGTTCCATGCCTTGCAAACCTCCACACTTGAAGAGTCTCTTTCCTCATAAAGCAGCTGCTTTACCAGTGAAGTCATGTTCTCTGAGGCTGGGTGGTCTTGGATTGCAGAGACCAGGTCTGTGGGCTGCTACACAAAAGCTTGCTACACCAAGCTTTTGTGTAGCAGCTGAATGATGCCTGTGGTCATTATGTTTCCTGATGATGCCCAATATTTCAGTGGATTTTTGTGGCTTCTGCTGAACGTTGGGCAGATAGTTTCGTAGAATTATCAGTGATAACACAAGTGTGTTTACTGAGTTGTAACTTTAAAAGCCATTCTGATAATTATAATAATTATAAGGCTGCACAACTAGAGTCTTGTCGGGGAGTAGTTGCTACAGTCTTTGAGATGCCATGGTGTATTAAACTGAAAACATGGGAGAACTTTTGATTGTCTGAATGGTTTGGAGGGATAAGAGGTAGTATGACCTTAATATGAAGGGACTGAGGAAGAGGATTGGGTGCTGGAGAAAATAAAAATTAACATAAATAAAGCAAAACCAGAGTGGATGAGTGAAAACTGGAGAGGGTGTCTGAGGAGAAGTGGTTTTGGACTAAACACTAGAGAATGTGGGGGAACAAGTCCAGGAACAGTAGGTTGCAGAAGTTTGTTTAGGATTCCATGAATACAGCCGTAAGAGCGATGGAGAAGGGGAGGATTGAGAGGGAAAATGATGGAAGTTTTTTGTAGAATGAAAAAAAAAGGAGATGTAGGATCCCTGTGAAGAACATGAGACTGACTTCATTGTTCTCAGGTCTCAGTGTATCTGCTGACCAACAAATAGTTTTGATGAAATCCATTCATTTAATGTATTTCACCTCTAGTAGCTGGCATGGAAAGATAAAGAGCCTTTCTTGTGATCAAATATTGGCTCATGGTAGTACTTAAAGGTGCCAGTGAATTTGGTAGTGTAAAAGGGGTATCACATGGTTTCATCTGATTAAATATTAATTGAAAAGGGTTTTTTATGCTGCCTTTATTAAGCTATTCCATAAATAGGGGCATGAAGCCTGGTGCCATTCTCTACAGGACCTCATCCCTAAGCCGTATGCAGAAATGACTGTGCTGTGGGAATTGTGTAAGCTGGGAACGAGATCATCTGTAGGGCATCAGCTGCCTTTGCTCTCAGGAATTCCCTGCCTCATTCATCACACCACTGTCTTCTAGAACAATATTGTGGCTTGAATATGCTCTGAAAATAGATTTGTTTGTGACAAAGTTGAAATGGAAATAGGAGAAAGTGACCAGGATGCCTGTGGTATGTTAGTGTAGGCTTTGTTTGAATGCTTAAGGAATTACTGGTAATCAGTACCATGAAATTCTTATTTGACCAAAATCGCTGTCTAGTTTGAAAATCATGTCTGCAATAATTTCATTTATATTCATCAGTTCTCAACAGGGCAGACTAATACTAATGTGTTGTCTTTCTCAGGGACCCCTATGATTCCTGTACCAATGGGCATTATGGCTCCTGCTCCAACTGTAAGTATTACAGTAGGGATGAGATTATAGCCAAATAAAATGGAGAGTAAAATGTAGTAGATGTCAATGGTGTTTTTGTTTTGCTCTGTTCTGTCAGAATTCTACTATGAAAGAAAATGTTTAATTTTAAATGCAACTATAATGCAAATGTTATGCTAATTTCTGACCTAGACAAAGTTTGAAGTAATGTCTGGAGCTACCAGCTGCAGAAGCAATTCTTGTTCTTTGCAAGAAGACGTACTTCTCTCAAATACAGTGGTTTGGGCTTTGCCTTTGGATCATTTGTGCTCTTCCTGTGCAGTACAGTTAGATCAGGGAGATTCCAGGTCTTTTACTCTGGAGTTTGTAGCCCTGACACAGTACCCTGGAGGTATTACCTCTTCCAGGTTTATAAGGCGATATATCATCCAGCACTGCTGGGTTGTCCAAAAACATGTGCTTTGGCAAACTTACAGATAAGCTTGCTGTCTCCATGTTGCAGGAAAAGGAATAGTTGTATGTAATATCCATCTATGGAAGAGCAAATGAAAGGTTTCTTTGTCTTATTAATTTTTAGTTGGAAGGGAGGTTTATGATTTTGGGGTGGAAAAAAGTGCGCTTTAAAATAGAAAAGTTACTTTTTGACTTCAGGGTGAATTACCATTTGTGCGATTATGCAGAAGTGAAATGTCACCAAAATACAGAATTTTTGGATAGCTTGCATTATCTCCTAAGGAGGATATGTTCATGGTAACCAGTGTGTTTAAGACAAAGATATTGAAATAAATTTATTATTCAGTTTTGTGATTAAAATAGTTTTTAATAAGTGACACTTCTAGAAAGGTGTTCTGAGAAGAGAGACTGTGCATAAAGACTGTTAAATCTTAGGTGAAAGAAGTGTAGCAGGAGCGGATGATCATGCCTATCTTTGTACAGTTAATTTACAGATGTTTGCTCCTTAACCTAAAGAGGCTTTGGGTTGTGTGTTGATTACATAAAGCAGTAGTGTTTATTCACTGTGTGGAAGCTTTGAAACCATGTATCGTGTCCATTGAAGCCTTTGAGACAGAGTTGCACTTTTCTATTCACAGCTTGGTTTTTACAGTGTTAGGTAGGGTAATTCAACTTCCAGTGACTCAAATGTTGCAAACTAGTTATTTGTAGGAGAAATAATACCTATTGTTACTGTATGCTCACCTTGAGACCTCCAGGGGCTGTGTTCAGTTACACCTTTTGTTATCTTCCTTTGCCAGAAAATGGCCATCTTTTTTTGTGTTGTAGAAGGTATTAAAGCCTGAACTGCTTATTGGTCTTACTCCATAAGCCTAACTAAGGTTTGTATGAAAACTCAAATTTGAAATAAATGTGCATCCCTAAGTCTTTTGTCTTGTATATTTAAATGTAAAATAAAGCACTGGATTGGTTTGGTTTTTTAACTTCTCCTCCTCTTTATAGGTATTAGTTCCTACCACAGTGTCTATGGTTGGAAAACATTTGGGAGTCAGAAAAGACCATCCTGGCTTAAAGAACAAAGAAAATGATGAAAACTGCGGTCCCACTACTACTGTTTTTGTAGGCAACATTTCAGAGAAGGCCTCAGACATGCTCATACGGCAGCTTCTAGCAGTAAGTACAGCAGACTGCTTGTTAAATTTCATCCCTGGCTGATGAATAAAGTAATGACCCACAAGCAGTGTATTGAAACTAAAAGCAGAACTATTCCCACTCACTGGAATAGCAGCCCACTATGCCTGAATTCAGTAAGTGAAGAGTACAGCTTTTTTACACTATAGATGTCTGTGAATATATAGATCTGTTTTATTCTTAGTAGTGTTTACCCTTTATTAATTTGATCATCTTCTGCAAAAAGTGGTTAAGTTTTTGTAATGTTTTGAATATAAAATAAAAACTAACGATATTTCTCTTAATTGCAGAAATGTGGCTTGGTTTTGAGTTGGAAGAGAGTGCAAGGGGCATCTGGAAAACTTCAAGGTAACTGTTCATGCTTTTCAAAATCTCTAAGACATACTCTTGTTTTTATTACCTGACAGCTTTTTTAATATCTTGACACAATGCTATTCTTAATCATTTTGCATTTTAAGATACTGTAATATGATAGCTGCTAGATACTTTCTAGTAAAGGGCTAGAATTTTCTGGAATTGAGACAGAATAAAATAATAAAATTGAGAAAGATTAAATGTCTTGGAGCCCTAGTTTTGCTTACCTTTCTTTTCTGAAACTGAATGATTTTATAGGCTATTCCTGAGAAAGGTTTGCAAGTTTGGAATTAGTCCCCAAAGGAAGATACTATTCTAACACTTACAAGTCACTTCCAGTAATATGTATTGTCCTTCTCTATGAAGGAGGTTTTCCTGATGTAAAATTTACCTTCCTTATTGTCAAGTTGAACTGATATATTTTTTGTGACCCTTCTCCAGTGATTGCAGGAAACTATTTTGCTTACTATTTTTTTGCTGTGTTTTCATACCTTGCTAGGCTTGTGGGTTTTTTTTTTCTTTTTAAGGATGTAATTCAGTTTCTTCAGCTTTTTAATATATCACACTTCTTTTATTTTGCTGTCATAAAATGTTTTTCTCATTTAAAACTTCATGTAACTGTTGTGAAGAACCTGTTTTGAAATACCCTTTCCTCTAGGTTAACAGTGAGCTGTTGATTGATGCCCTTGGCTATCAGACAATTGCAAATCCACCTGAGATATCATCATATAGACTGCATTTCTTAGTTAAACCAGATTTGTCAAAAGCTTTACAAACACAATCATAGAATTGTTTGAGTTGGAAGGGACCTTTTAAAGTTGGTCTAGTCCAACCCCCTCTAAAGAGCAGGAGCATCTTCAACTAGATCAGGTTGCTCAGAGCCCCATCTAACCTGACTGTGAAAGTTTCCAGGGATGGGACATCTATAATGTGTGTGCTGGTTCCATCTTATTTACTGGACTGTTAATTATATCAAAGATGAGCTCAATGAGTGAACTTTGAGCTTTTATGATGTTTACTCCTGGCTTTTAAAAAACAAGTGCCTATGTTCCAAATTTATTGATTCAAACCACTTTTTTAAACAAAGTAAATTACCTGAAGATCTTTCATGCTTTTACTTCTCATTTCAATCATCCATTTCAGCCTTTGGATTTTGTGAGTACAAAGAACCAGATTCCACACTACGAGCACTGAGACTACTCCATGACCTCCAGATTGGAGAGAAGAAGCTGCTGGTCAAAGTTGATGCAAAGACAAAGGCTCAGCTAGATGAATGGAAAGCAAAGAAAAAGGCATCTAATGGGGTATGTATATAATGTGTGATTTGCATTCTTTTGATAGGATGTCAATGTAATGTACTTGCTAGATCAGATTGTGAGCATGTCTCAGTTTGTACTCCTTTCTGTGTCTTTAATTCCTTTTAGGATTTTGCCAGAATCACATTAATGAGTCTGAAGATATGTTGAAAGGCAGAGAAGTGTAAGCTTTCTTAATTCTGTAGTGTTTGAATTTATCTGCAAGCTACAACTACATCTCTAGAATCAATTCTGTAATTCATTATGAAGTATAGTAATAGGTGCTATATATTTTGATTCTGTTGCTTCATTTTTGTTTAGAAACTCTTGAAAGTGCTTAAACCCTAGAAGAAGTTACTCTGTCAGTCTGTAAATTTGCTTTCTGAGAGGAATTGAAGTTTCTTTCCCCTCCACTAATCTTCTGGAACAAATCAATGAAAAGGAAAGAAGTAGATCATTCAGTAGAAGAGACAGTTACCAGGCAGTGGGCAGCTTTCAGACATTTAGTAGATGGGAAAATTAATTTTGTATTATTCCTTTCTAAAGCTAAGGATCTGTTCTGGAATAATTGCAGACATTTGGTATGTTGAATTCTTGTTGAGATGCAAAGATACTTAATTGACAAGTTTGCCTTGAAATTGATTGTGTCTGTTTCCTTGCTGAAATAGCAACCCCGGTCAAGTTGGGCTTTGTCTCTAACTCCTAAAATTTTGCATACGCCTTAATATATCACTTAAAATTTTTTTTCTGTAAAGTCAAAGTGAGAAGAGGCTCTTGTTCAGAAAACTAAAAATGCTAATCACACTGTAGCAGGTAAATTTTTAAAATTCCAGTTTGGAATTTTCTTAAATGTATGTAGACTACAGTGGAAACATAGATACTTCTATTTCATTTTACCTAACCAGAAGTAGAGGCATAATGATGACTTGAAGTACTTGACATGTCTTTGACTGCGTACCCCATGCATGGGATTAAATGCAATGGCTTAGTAAAGCAGAGTGCTAACTTGGGAGGTTTGAGTGGAGTACTGTACTAGCTCTTAGCCTAGGTAAGGGCTTGATTTGACTGCCCTTTCATTCTGTATTTCTTTGATTCATGTCAGCGTCACCTGAGATACTGTGTTTCACAGCTGATGTTATAAACAAGCTTAAAGTATTTCTGGAGTTCTTGTACATCTCTCACAAATTTTGTTTTCTGTGAGCCCCTGCGAGTTACAGTCAGTCTAGGGAGATTGATTGTAATAAAACAGCAGGTACTGTTTGTGGCTTAGGTAAAGGCGACTGTATGAGCCCATTCTCTTGAACTGTAGAATGAGATTAACTCCATGGTTTTTTGTTGGGTTTTGTTGGATTTGGTAGGGTTTTTGCTCTTTTTTTGTGGTGGTGAAAAGAAAGGATGTGAATTGCTGAGGAGTACTGGTGAAGTGCATTGTAATCAAACTGCTTGCAATTCCTTTCATACCATCATTGGTGTGCTGTTGCCACTTGGATCCAAAAGTTGCAAATTTTCTTGAATATTTTGAATTAAGAAATAAAACATGTATACTACAACACAATTTCATATAGAGACACACCAAGGAAACCTTTATCTAATTGGCTCCTCTCCCTGATCACTTCTCCCTGGATCTCTTCAATTCCACCCCCTATCACTACCTTCTAGCTCTTTTCAGCCTGCTTCTCCTTGGCCTGGCAGCTTCTTCAGCTCCAACTGAATCCTCCCTTCCCCCTCATTCTTAGCTGCTGCTCCATCTGACCCTTCCCTCCCCCTCACTCCACCCACCAACCTATCGCTTGACGGGATACCCAGCTGGATTCTCAGGTGAGATTCCATTTTTCTAAAAGGTTCAGGGGATCAGGAGGTGGGCTACCTTGCTCAGTGTGCAGATCATCGTTCTACCCTTTCGTGTAATATTTAGTGAAAGGCACTTCTTTGTGTTCCTTTTCCTCCCTACAAGGTTGAAAGGGGCAAAAAGATGAGGAACTGCGAAGTACTTGATCAACAGTAATTAAAAGTAAAAAAAAGTTTGTTGTGCAAGGAATGTTTTCCCTAATGATATTTCTTTAATATAGTTCTCCCATTTGAAGTTGCAGCTTGGAAATTTTAGGTAGGCATTCATATTGCATGGCACTTAAGTAGAAGGCTTTGAGAAACTGCTGTTGAAGTGACTTGAAGTTCTGGAACATAGAAGGCAAAACTTTTGACCAAGAGCTGCACTGCAGTGATTGCCTTTCTGGGAGCGTGTGGGTGCTCTCTCTTTTCCTGTCTGCTGCCTTAATCACCATTTTTCTGTTCTATTTTATTGTTATTTTATTATGCAATCCTATACTTGCTCTCTGCAGCCATTCCATAAAACTGTGCGGTAAACTGTGGTATTGCCAGTGTGAAAAGATCTGACTAATGCAATGCAATTGATAATTACTTGTAGGTGGTTTGGTTTTCATGTGGTGAGTTGTTGTTTTTTTTTTGTATGGGTTTATTAATCTTTTTTTTTGTTTGGGGTTTTGCTTTTTTATAGTAAATACTGTAGGGGCATGGATGTGATGATGAAAGGTGAACTTCTGATAAAACCATTATTATTCTCAATTTGTTGAGTCCTGTTACTTTGCCATTTTTCCTTAGAACTCCAGACCGGAGACAACAAATGACGATGATGAAGCACTGGATGAGGAAACGAAGAGAAGAGATCAGATAATTAAAGGGGCCATTGAAGTCTTAATACGAGAATATTCCAGCGAGCTCAATGCCCCCTCCCAGGAATCTGACTCTCACCCCAGGAAGAAGAAAAAGGAAAAGAAGGAGGACGTATGTGTTTTGATTTTGGACAAAACAGATTTTTTTTTTCTTCAACTCACCTTTATATAATGGCCAAACCTTGTGCAAATACTTTAAACCTAAACTTCTGATGAGAAAACAAATCAACAAGCATTGATGTCAGCAGCAGTTTCTTTCTTTTGTTTTTTTTGGTTTTTTTTTTTTTGAGCTGAAAGCTAGTCAGTTATAGACACCATCCCTTCAGGATGGTTTAGGCATTTAAGCACCTAAACTTCTTGGAACAACAGGTTTGAATCTGGGCAGGACTGAACTGACCTTTCATCCCTCTGAAGGTGGAAATACTGAATTTAGTGCAGTTTATTCTGTATGTGCATGTAGGGTTTTTCAGATAAGAACTTAAAAAACAACTGTAAAGAGTTCCTGCATACCATCCACTTCCAGTGAAAGATGCCAGGGCACTATTGTAATGCCACGAATTTGGTAGTTTTTGACAAAATTCTTCTCTGTGCTTATGGTATGCAGTCTTGTAGTGTGCCTTGATCCAAATGGTTGCAGCTGTCTACCAATATGTGAAAACACTTCATTAGTTGTGTATGTCCTTGAAGGGATCCTTCAGGGATGAAAGGCATATTGTAATCTTCCTGCCATACAAAATCACTTTTATACGCATCTCAATTTGGCTGGATTTGGTCAGCCAGCTTTCCTATCTTGAGCAATGCAAAAAAAGTGCACATTAAGTAGGAATGAATGTTCTGGTTTAGACCTGCTTCTGTGAATGACCTTTTTGTGGATTAAAACAAAATGGAGAAGGGGGAACAAGGATAAGCAAACTCAGACTTAGCTTTTCCAGCAAAGTTTCTAACCATGGGAAAATGGGCTTTCCCACCTACCATTCTGCACCTTATATGAAAGAGATTGGAAAATTGTTTGACCAAGATCTTTACCCACATAAGTCTTCTGCAAAGTACCTGTTCCAAGGCAATGATGCAGTTTCAAATGCTTATGGAGTTTAAGTGTGGTGCAAGAATCATCTCCCTCAGGGAGCAAGTCTGTCTTACCACAACATTGTTAGTCGTGGCCAACCTAAGGTACAAAAGTGCTGAGCTGAGAATTTGTTTTTCTTTCCTCTCCCTCCCTTTGGGAGAAGATGTTTTCCTCAATGACAATTTGAAAATGAGTCACTGTCTAATGCTGTCAGCTGTATTTTTTTGTTACAAGCACTGTTACAATGTGTATTGTCCTGTGGGTAAATATATATATATATATATATATATATCCATGAATAATGCCAGGTAGTTAAACATTGTAAGAGACCTTTGCAGTCATGGAAGAGCTGGGTTGTATGTCCCTGTGACAGAGCGATATTCTCTTGGCTCTGTGTTGTGTAGAACTTTACTAATCTGAGCTAGTCGAGTAGCCAAATAAGCTCTTTTAAAATACACAGCACTTGCAGGTTGAAATTGCACCCCATCATCCTTCCCATACTGGGAAGGAAGACAAGAAGCTTGGAAGTTGCCATCTTTGGCCTGTGTGGATAGAGGTGGGAGTGAAGAGATGGTACTAGCTTGTTGTTCTCTTGTCCATAAAGGAGAGGGGAGAGAAAGACTGTTGAGGGTGGGGGGAAAGGGAAGGTGGATGCAGATATTGTGGGGGCGGTGAGGGGGGTGTGGAAACTCACCAGCTTTGGGGCTCTTGTCCCCTGAAGAGCTCGGTGTGAAGATGACTCCCGCTGGTGTTAGCAGCAGAGGCTGTTAGTTCTTCTGGGTGAAGGCATGACTGCTGTGGGGGAGTTGAAAATGTGTGCGGGGAGCTGAGAGTGAGTGGAATCTGGTTTTCAATTTCAAGCACGGGGGAACCTCGCTAATTCGCACTAACTATAAGAGCAGGTGCGATCGACCAAATTCTGCGAATTAGCGAGTAAATAAAATCAAGACATACCCACTGCAAATATACTTATTTGTTTTGGCAAGTGTAGCTTAGCCTTGTTTCTGATGCTACCATAGCGTACTAATATCCTGTAGTACACTTGTAATTCAGTGAAGTCTTACTAACATGAGACGTCACTATGTGTTTTAAGTAGTTCAGCAAAGGGAGAATTAGCGAGGTTCTTCTGTAACTTTGTTGAATCAAAGAAATGAGATCACAGCAATACAATATTGCTTTGTAGTACAAACATACAAAACATTGTTTTTCAGAGTAGTGTGCAATCTATTTTTAAAAAAAAAAATCTCCGTGGATTTTTCCGCAGATTTTCCGCAGATTTCCAGTGGCCCCACTGATACCTTATCCACTCATCACCAAGGTTCGTTTACATTGTAGGCTTTGACAATGACTATGTTTACTGCTAGTTGCCAGATTTGTGACTCTTGTCCATCTGATTTTTTTTTTTTTTCCACTCATTAACATCAGACTGTCAGGTTTGGTACTGCAGAAGGACTTTATTTATCTCTTGCAAGATGGGTTGAAAACTTCTAACCTTCAGCTTTTCTCTTGTTCTCCTGTGTCTGTACAGATGGCTGTTAATGCTTTTACTCCTGTCCCCCTTGTTTTTTAGGAGGATATAAATGCTATAGAAATGGAGGAAGACAAAAGGGACCTGATATCAAGAGAGATCAGTAAATTCAGAGACACACACAAGGTAGTATTCTTGTTTTTGCGCTTGATACAAATTAGGCTTTTTCAAAATCCAAAAAAACACTATTATAAAATTTAGCAGTACATTGCAATATCACTTAAAATGATGTTTATATTAGGTTTAATATACATGTAGTTCTTTACAAGTCAGAAAAAACAGTTGCCACGTTAAAGTGGCCCATGGCATCTTTATGCTAAGATGTTGATTGCTACTGAGTATTTTTCAGTCTTCTCACTTCAGCATGAATAAAGGCAGCTTAAGTTGCTACACATACATTAAGTCAAGATATTTATAAGTGAAGGCTAAACGGGGCTGCAGTATAAGACATACACTTGAGTGTGTTTCTCTAGGTAGATTTGTAACATTATCCAAGATTTTTGAAGAGATGAAACGTGAATTAAATTAAAGTCTTTTATTTTAATAGTTCTAAGTTAAGAGTGGGGGAAGATTAAAACTAGGTCAGTGGTTACCAGACTTACCAAACTTTAGATGCATGGAAGAACTGTAAATTCCCATAAAGCTAATCTATTCATTGACCCCCACCATTATGATAGAGATCATATGGTGACTAATGCAAGATGAAACTCACAGCTTGGAAAGTAACATGGAATAGGATGTAAGTATGAGTTTCTGTTTTTTATTATACTTATGGATGCCCCCTCAGAAAAATATGCAAAGGGGTAACTGGCTTGGAAATATTTGTGCACATCAAGTCCCACCCCAGGGTCCCCACTTACAGAAGTTTCCACTAATGCTAGTGCATCTGTGAATGTTTCTGCTGTGGAAAGTGATACTTGCGGATCGGAGAGCACAACTATGCATGTGATGTTCTTATTTCAATGTTAAGCTTAAAGTTGGTATTAATTTTTCCCCAACAAGATTGGAGTGGTCCTTGGCCTAGGGAAGTATCAACAAGCTGCTCTTTTGAGCCTACACTTTTCTTTCAAAATGCCCCCAGATCAACATTAAAGAAAATGTTGAAGATACAGCAAGGTGAAGTGTGCCTGTGTTGTTCAGCTTTACCACATGTAGTCACTGGGGATTGGTACCATGTTTTCATGCAACCGTATCAATATAAACACAGGTGACTACAGGTTATTGTATGTAGATGTATTCAGTTTTTCTCTTGACTGAAGTTGTTCAAGATACAAACCTGGGGGGAAAAAAATCTAGAAAAACTCATCTGGAGAAGTTCAGCAATTGAATGTGAAACTGGTTAGTGGTGAAACTTCAGTAGAGTTACTTTCAATTCCAAGCCCCAAGTTGTCACTGGTACTAAGATGTAAACAAGTAATAATGTTTAAAAAATTGCAAACAAAACAAACAAAAACCAAGCTTCATTGTTTCAGAAGCTGTTGGGCATTTCACTGCCTTCGATTTGTATTATTGGGGGGCCATTTTGGGTTTCTTAACATTAAAAATCGACTGGAAGTAGTCATTGTGTATATTGGATATGTTTAAAAGGGGCTGTTGAATCCTTAGCATCTGGCTAGTGAGCACAGTGAACCTTTGCATGTTTTTGGTATGAGTTTATAAACAATAACGACAGACTGTCAGGGTATCAGCATTGCAGGGGGCGTCCATTTACAGCACGGACGAGTCTGAAGAGAGCTCAAGGTAAGATTTATAATTCTTCTACCTGTTCATTTCTGTTCATTACTTCAGTTTATCTGATACTGTTCCCATCCCATTACCCTTTCAGATCCTTTTATTTAGGTTTACAGAAGTTGACTGAGGTCAGATTTTGATTGCAAAACAGACCAGTTTATTTTCCAATTGGATTTTAAGAAAGTGGACTTAGGAAATGGATTTTAATATACCAAAACTTGTGTGTGTGTGTATTTACACTTGTGTGAATATATTTTTAATAAAAGAAAGAAACCCACTCTCTTGAGAAATCTCACCACAAACAAAGTTTTTGAGAGTGGCAAAAAATCAGGAGTAAATCAGGAGTTCAACTAAAGAAATTTCTATTGGAACATCTAAGATAACCTGTAAGTATCAACCACTTCAGTATGTAAACTTTCTTTAAAAGTATATGAAATTTGAGGTAAGTTGTTTTTAGAAGTTGACAACCTAGTTTAACATTTGATGCTACTGAGGTTTTAACACTGTAAAGCTCCTGGATAATACGGTCCTTAGAAATCAGTTTTTTCAGCCCAGTGTATATTATAGGATCTAAGTTTTTTTTTTTTCCACATCAGTTTTCTACCAATTCCTACCATTTTTAGTCCCTTTTTCCTTTTGTGATTTCAATGTATCCAACATGGGTTTGCCTGTATTGTGCTATCAATGCAGCATAGTTTCACTGGATACATTAATCACTAGTGAATTAGCTTTATTTCTGTAATCCTTTGTTGGTTCTCTGGTCCCTGTGCCTATGGCAGAAGAACACTAATCAGGTAAGATTGCTTTTTAAAGTTGTCTTAAATGCTTTGTTTAAAAGAAAAGAACAAAAAAAAACACAAACTAGAGAAAATGCTGTTTTATTGTTCCAGTTTTTAATTTCATTTCAGTGATGGTAAACGTGGAGCCAAAGGGGATAAACCTGTTTATTCTGCTCAATATTTGTTCAAAAAGTGGTATTCTGGCATCCATCAGGTTGAAATTTGGTATATTTGGTTGTTATTTGGTATATTTGTGAACCGTGTACTTGCTCTTCCTCCCAGAAACATAGCTAATAGGCAAGGTTAATCCAGTGTTGGCGGTCCATGTCCTAGCACAGCATCTGTAAGTTAACACATAACAATTGCTTCCAAGGATGGATTTATCTATCATTCTGTTGATGTATTTTCTATTGTCTTATAGGAATTCTGGTCATAAGAACTGTTTCTAATTGAAAAAAAAAGTGGCAATTTTGTACAATTTTTAGTAAAACTGTAGCAGGTAACCTTTAGTTTCTGTGTTTCAAAAGAGCTATTTCCAACCTTTTTTAACTGTCTCCATCTTGCAGTTGTGGAAGTTAAGATTCCATTCTGCAGAGTCCAGTTCTTACCAGTGAACACTTAGAACTTTTTTAGGGAGGGAAAAGGGGGAAAGTGTCAGTTTTCTTCACTATTTAACCACACGCACCATGTGTAAGTGGATATATTTCTTTATCCAAGTTTTCATCTAGGATGGTTTTGGTGTGCCAAGACTTTTTGGGAAACAACTCACTGTCCCCGTAAGCATTCCACTGAAATATATTTTCCTAATTGAACAGAGTTAATTTTATCAGCTGGAAGTTCACTTTATTTGTACCCAACTGGCTTATAGGGCCAGTGGAATTTGAGTCCCACCTGAATCCTGACTCGTAGTGCACTCTGAATGTGCAGTTTAGTCAGCTCATAATACAAGGCCAGCCCTACTCTGCTAAGGTTGGAGATTGCTGGTCTATGTAGATCTATGCTTTTGCACGAAACTTAGTCTTGTGATTGCTGCATTTTGATTTCATACTTATGAGTTCCAAAAAACACCCACCAAACCCTGTTTAATATTTTAAAATTAGTGGCGGTTTTGGTATTTCCATTACCAGCCTTGTGTGTTGCGCCGGGAGTATCCAGTTTGTGTAACTACAAAATTAACTATGAAAGTTCTCTTGTTGGTTTTTAGAAACTGGAGGAGGAAAAAGGCAAAAAGGAGAAAGAAAGACAGGAAATTGAAAAAGAACGCAGAGAAAGAGAAAGGGAACGGGAGCGTGAACGAGAAAGGAGGGAGCGTGAAAGAGAGAGGGAGCGTGAACGAGAGAAGGAGAAGGAACGGGAGCGTGAACGGGAGCGAGATAGGGATCGTGACCGAACTAAGGACCGAGACAGAGACCGCGAACGAGACAGAGACCGCGACAGAGATCGTGAGAGGAGTTCAGATCGCAACAAAGATCGGAGCAGATCAAGGTAAATGTACTTCAATTGCTATTTATTTTGCTTTTTCTTAGGGCTGTTTACTAAATGCATGTAGTTCAGTAGATCAGCTGCCATACAAAAGAAAATGATCCTTGTGGAAGATCATAGTAACAGCAGAAAATCCAAATGGGAGAGTACATGGTTTCCCCCACAGCACAAGAATATAAAAACTGCAATATGCAGTAAGCAACTCTCCAATCATGACTTACGCATACTGGCTTTATCTCACATCTCTCCTATTTTTCATTATTAGCTTTATTCCTGCTTAGGCTTATCTTATGTTTGTGGTATTTTTTAGCTTAAGCAGGTTTCACTATTTCCTTTATTACATGGTGGGCTTCTTGGTTGGATTTTGGGGGTTTTTTTTCAGTTGGTTGGGTTTGGGTTTTTGGTTGGTTTGTGGGTTTTTTTAGTAAAAGCAAGGGGATTACTCTTTCAAGCTGTAATTAATCATATCATATTCCGAGTGCTGCTTTTACATTAAATCATCTTGTCAGAAGTGTTAAAATTGTCTGTAAGCCACATAAACATGAAAGATTTATTAAGGATACCCTTTATTTGTGGTGGTTTTAGCTGTGGAGAACTTCTAACACAGTCTGGTAAGAAATTGCCATATGCTCATGCTTAGTTTCTGTAGATACTGCTATTTAATGGTTAGTGCTCAAACAACTACTTTTAGGTAAATGGGTTTTTGAATACCCATTAGTAAGTATTGATTTTATGCCCATTTCTATACCAACTAATCATCTCCTGCAACTGCAGAACTAAAATAATCTCTAAGATGCTATTAATTGTTTGACTGAATGGAGAGGAAGGCTGTGTACTGAACTTTGGGGTCTTTTCTTCCTTCAGAGAAAAAAGCAGAGACCGGGAAAGAGAACGAGAGCGTGAGAGGGAAAGAGAACGAGAGCGTGAGAGGGAACGGGAAAGAGAACGGGAACGGGAAAGAGAACGGGAAAGAGAGCGGGAAAAGGATAAGAAGAGAGACCGAGAAGAAGATGAAGAAGATGCCTACGAACGACGAAAACTGGAGAGGAAACTGCGTGAAAAGGAAGCTGCATATCAAGAGGTAGGTTGGAATTTTTAAGCATCTTTAAATAAAAATGTTTCTGAGGGTTGATAACAAGGCCTCTAGTATAAAATACATCATTCCTTCTCTTTTCCCTAGATATGTTTTAAGTCATTTGAGTACATGAACTGGGGCAGAGTATGCAAGTCACTGTCAAAATAGACTTTTTATTCTGATGCTTTAAATTAAAATTATGCAACTTATTTATAATTGAGTTGTTTTAAACAACAATCCAAACTAACTTTAAAGTAGTACTGCTGTTCTTAATGTTCTTGAGGATTGGAGTGTATTTTCTTCTGTTGCAGCGTCTTAAAAACTGGGAAATCAGAGAACGAAAAAAAAGTCGAGAATATGAAAAAGAAGCTGAGAGGGAAGAAGAAAGGAGAAGGGAGATGGTAAGGCATATAATTTTACATGTAATTTTCCTGCCTTGTTCTCTTGGTCCCATTTAGAATGGAATATTCTACTGTTACATTTATGGGTAGTAATAGAGCTCTCATTTTGTATAAAAGGCCATGTGTGGTTTTTTATACCAAAAAAATCCTCAGTTAATAGACTAGAAACAGAAGATGTCTAGTGAGTGGGAGTACTGTTTAGAGTCTGAAAAGCAATGCCTGGTGGCTTGGTCTTGTGAAGGCAGAAGAGTGAGAAGTAGGCAGCTGCAAAATACTGTGGTCTGATCATCACGCACTATTACCTCTGTAACTTGTGTCAGATTTGTGACAAAACCTACTGTGTGTTCTGTGTCATGCAGGTGGAACTAGACCTGTTTGTTTAACTTCCAACCTTCTCATGTGCCCAAACCTTCTATGAGATATGATACAATATTCTTTAATGTATCTAAGCACTTTATAAACGCCTGTCTTTAGTTCATTAGTTGTGCAATTATCACAGTTATCAATGTAACACTTGGAAGTTTTGTTTGAAAAGACACCTTTGCAAGATAGATAATTCTGTAATCTCACAGTTTTGTGCTGAAGCACAAAGAAGTTACTTTAAGTTTTAGGGGTGTTATTTCACTTCATAGTTTCCCAGAGAAGGCAAGAAGATGTTGAGAGAGTAGACGATGGATTAGGAATTGCTTCAGAGCCATATATGCAAAGAAACACGCAAGGGCAAGGGGATAAAACAACACATTGTTTCATGTGGAATCCAAGTTTTCGCTCTAAATGCATGAGGGGGAAAAACTGTTTGAAATTGACTCAAGGATATTTTCCATTCCTAATCCCTCCTGCATGCTGGCTTTGGATGGCAGTTGTAGAAAGCAGTGTTAAATTTTGTGCTGAAATTACATCCGTAATCATAATTTGTTTCTCAAAGTCATTAGCATAGAAATATCTTACTGTTGGTTTAAGTATATTGCTTAGATACAGGTTACAAGGTCCTAATTCAGTTTTCCTTGAAGAACTGGGGGGTTTGCGTTTTCATTTTATCAGAGAGGGAGAAAGTGTCTCCTCTTTCTCCCTCGCCCCCTACAGTGTTAGGCCTGTACATTAATAGCACATAGGCCTGTGTATTAGTGCCACGTGGTTTGTATCACTACCACAACAGGAGAGTGCTTATCCTAGGAGCAGCCATCAGATTTGTCTCTGTGCATGACTGTCTTGAAACAAAGCAGTACTGATAAAATACACTTAGGCTGCCATGTTAAAATACCCAGTGTCAGACTTAATGGATTTGGAGAACAGCAACTTTTGAACCTCTTCATCTGTAATGTAAAACAAAAAACTGCAAATAAATATGGGGGGGGGGAAGGGGGTGTGTATGTGTATATATGTGCAAATCAGTGACACAATCCCAGTGGACCCTCTGGATGCAATACCAAAACTTCACCATTTTCTGTTTGGAAAACTCTGTATTTTTAGTTTGAAGCAGAGTAGATCTACAATTAACTTGCTAAAATAATAAATTTTTAAAGTCTTGGAAAGGAAATCAGAAATCATTATTGAAGTTTCAATTCCTTGCAGGCAAAAGAAGCCAAACGGTTGAAAGAATTCTTAGAAGATTATGATGATGACAGAGATGATCCAAAATACTACAGGTATGTCTTTGTATTCCTAACAACAAAATCTCCATTGTTCATTTTAACACAATTGTGGGATTTGTTGGCAGAGGCTTCTGGAGTTTATAGTTGACTGGTAATGTGGCAATGTAAGGGTTATAATGACCTAATTTTTTAAGTGTCACTTGGTAAGTTACAGAGGGAAAAGGGAAGGTCCTTACTTCTAATTGTTAATGCTTGGGAGTAGCTCATTCCTATCACTTTACTTTTGGGTGAGGCAGGGCAGAGGTCAGTGTAATGTCAAAATAAGGTGCTGGGAGAGGGGAACAAGCATGCCTCTAAATAATTCACTGCAAAGAAGCTGTAAATAGTATGAAGAACAAGCTTGTTAATGTAAAGGGTTGGGAACATCCTTCAGCATGGGACTAACAAACATTTGCATTAAAGTAATTTAGCAGAAGTGATTCTTGTCAAAAACCTATAAAACTTGATTCTTTCTCTAGAGAGATCAGCAGCCACGTTCTATACTTCTGATTAATGTGGTTGAGTAGATTCTGTACAGTGAGGTTGAGAACTGGTACCTTAGATTCTTCTGTTACAAAAACAGAGGATGCCAGATGCTCTTATGAATCTTACTTTCATATAGTGTGAGATAGAGCTGTATGAAGTTTTTCTTGTACTGTGGTACAAGCCTCTCATTGAAATGTTCTTTCAAGTACAAACGATGTGTCTTTTGTAGGGGTAGTGCTCTTCAGAAGAGGCTACGAGACAGGGAGAAAGAGATGGAAGCAGATGAACGAGATAGGAAAAGGGAAAAAGAAGAATTAGAAGAAATTAGGCAGCGTCTTCTGGCTGAAGGACATCCAGATCCAGATGCAGAACTCCAGAGGGTGAGTTGCTGTTGGTCTGACAGGAAAAAGAGAGTCCTTTGTAATCTAGCTGTATTGAGCAAAATTGCATAAGAGATCTGATATTTACTATTTTCTCTATTCACTTTTTCTTAAAAAGAAGTCCAGATAAGCAGTAAGAACAATGGAAACAAAAGATAACTTTCTACATCAACATCCAGATTTGATGGAGTTGGAAAATAAATTTGAATTAATCAGTATTCCTTACAATAATGCCAGCAATTACATGTATTTTTCTTGACTAACAGTCTTCTAAAGAGGATCTTTAAATTCTTTTCAAACAGTACTGGTTTTGAGAGAGCTTCTATTTTTGCTAATTGTCTCTTTCACTGTAGATGGAGCAAGAGGCTGAGCGGCGTAGGCAGCCACAAATAAAACAAGAGCCAGAATCTGAGGAGGAAGAGGAAGACAAGGCGGAAAAAGAAGAAAAAAGAGAAGAGCCAGAGGAAGAGGAGGAGGAGCCTGAACAAAAGCCCTGCCTTAAACCAACTTTACGACCCATCAGTTCTGCTCCATCTGTTTCTTCTGCTAGTGGAAATGCAACTCCTAACACACCTGGTGATGAATCTCCCTGTGGCATTATTATCCCTCATGAAAATTCACCTGAACAACAGCAACTGGAGGAGCATCGGCCCAAAATAGGACTTAGCCTCAAATTGGGCAAGTTTACATTTTATTTCAATCTTCCATATGGGATCAAAATGAAAATTGTCAAGCTGAGTAGCCACATGGTTTTCCAAATGTCATATGTTTTGATGTACTTATATCAAGTAGTTGTTATCTAGATGCTGTGCTTGAGTTGTCCTATCCAGAAGATATATTTTATAGAGCTCTCTTCATCCAAGACCTTGAGGGCAAAAAAGGAGGGAAGTTTAGGCATGTTCACTAATTTTTTTAGGAATCTTCTGAGCTGGGATCAGTTATTTTCACAGGCTTTTTCACCTTAATGTATCTGTAAATATCTTTTTTTAAACTCATTGCTACTTTTCATTGGTATATATTAAATTTAAGACCTAGGTAATTCTTATGTTTACTTAAGACCCTTTTAAAGAAAAAAAAATTAGATTTCTTTTCTTCCTTTTAGAATATCACAATGAACTGACAACAGTTGTGAGTGAAATTTGAGCGTAGAGTTCCTTAGTACTTTAGCAATTTCCTGCTGTTTTAAAAAAATTTAGTTCTGAGCAGCTGAACTAAGAATATTTGTATTCCAGAAGGTTTGTGTATTTATTATTTACTGTTTTGATTAAATTATGCCAGGCTGCACTTTTAGCTTACACTGTGGTATATCTTGAATGATGAGAGACTGTATGGTATTAGGCTGATTAACACTTTTCTTATGCATTGCAACCTTTCACTTCTGTGTTCTGTCTTTGCTAAGGTTGGAACTCAACTATAGTCTTCCCTCAGAGAGTGCTAATTGGTTTCAAGGCAGAGAAAGAAGACCCTATTTTTCAAAAGGGTCAGAGTCTTGAACAAACTCCGTTAGACATCTTAACCTCTTTTACCACTTTTATAACAGAGTTTGAGAGATTAAAAGCCAGGCATTTGCAGTACATGTAGCATACAAACCAATATTCCTCAAGTAATGGGGAAAGAGCAAACTAGCTTCAGTTGCAGTTGATGAATGTTACTCTGTATTTTGGGTTATAGGTGCCTGCAATAGTCCCAATCAGCCCAACGCTGTAAAAAGAAAGAAGCTTGCTGTGGATAGTGTTTTCAATAAATTTGATGATGAAGACAGCGATGATGTGCCCCGGAAAAGGAAACTTGTTCCCCTTGATTATGGAGAAGAAGATAAAAGCAATATCAAAGGCAGTGTCAATACAGAAGAAAAGCGCAAACATATTAAGAGTCTCATTGAGAAGATTCCTACAGCAAAACCAGAGCTCTTTGCTTATCCTCTTGACTGGTCAATTGTGGATTCAGTAAGTCAATTTCATTTAATCATTTAAAAAAAGGCTTAATTTTTCTAAGTAAACCTTATAATTGAATAGAAGAACAAGGTTACTGGGACCCCAGTGGATTGGAGCATCATCCTCAAGTGGAGTCAAACTTGAGTCCTCTATTTAATGTTCATACATAATCCTTCTTCTGAAGTATGCCTGCTTATTTTTGTTTGTCTCTCTTGAATTGCCACTACTATTTGTCAAGCAGTTTTATGGAAGGAGGAAAAAAGGCCCTGTAAAAACGTGCTTGAGTGGCTGTCAGAAATACTTGCAGATGCCAAATCTCTAAGGGTTATATCATTGACAGGAAAATGTGTCTTCTGCTAAATAGCTGTTTGAGTCTTCTGGATACCTGTTGGGCAATTGTTGCAACAGAGTGAAGTTTGAGGTAATTATTCATTTTGGTTTTGTGGTTTTTTTCTAGACACTAATGGAACGTCGAATTAGACCATGGATCAACAAGAAAATAATAGAATATATTGGTGAAGAAGAAGCCACACTAGTTGACTTTGTTTGCTCTAAGGTTCGTATCTTCTGTGTTCTCTGTGAATTTTGGAGCTTGCTCCCTATTTAAACTGCAGCAGTGACTGCTGGATCTGTATTTGGAAGCAGTCTGTTCTTAGCGTCTCAGTAATCTGTGCTATTGGTCAGCAGAGACAGTTGGAGTACTTGGAATCAGTATGTACCCTAATGTTTTACAAGTTTACCTCCCTTAATGCCTATACACAATTTATACATGCTAGATGCTCTGGTATCTGTTAGAGAAACATGGACCCAGAGAAAGAAATGATCAGTTGACAAGAGCAGCTGTTTTAACTGATGGTTTTAACATTAGATTTCAGCATTAATATCTCATTTGCCACTAAAATTTTTTAGCTTAAAAATAGGTTTTGTGTGAATGTAGGAGAAAAAGAGCTATGTTTTTTTATACCTTTTGGGATTAACTATGTGAATTTCTTAAGAAGCTTTTTAGATGTTGTTCCTTCAGTAGTAAACAAATAAGGTTTTAGAGTTACCATTAGAACTCATTCTGCTATACCTTTTAGCCATTGCATGACTTGTTTAAACTGAAGTCTGTGTAGCTTCTTCCACCAAATTACAAACTAAATTCTTATAAGTTGCCTTTTTAATATCTTGGGACAACTCTATGGTTTTTTTCCATAGGGAATTTTAAAAACTTTTCAGTTTTCATGGTACTCGTGTTTATAATGGCTTGTCTTGGTTTATCTTGTGGGGCTGCTGTATGAGAGGCAAAGCAAGTCCTGAGAGTTTTGTGACACAGTTAATTAGCAGAAAGTCAAAAGAAGAAGTTGAATATTTGCCATGCTTATGTTATATATGTATGTGTGTGTGTGTGTGTGTGTGTGTATATAAATAAATGGAATTCTGTGGTATTGAAAGACAACTTACTTGGTTCTGAAAAAAAAAATACTTAACAGGTAGATGAGAAATCCAGTTATGAGGAGTGATACAGGGAGAATTTTGCCTTTGTCTTCCATTAGCAGTTTATTGTTGAAGGAAGGGAAGCTTTTTCTTTAAATTCAGAAAGCGTAATTGGAGATTTAAGAATAGCCAGCAAATACAGGGTCTCTGAATCTCTGGAGCTTCCTGGAACTTGTTCCTCAGTAATTGGCCGTAAACTACCCCTCGCTATGATGGATTCTGATGCAGTTTAGTACTAATTTTTGCCACAGCTATTACTGGACCCTAATGAATTGCAAATACGTCTTGCATGTGCAAAGTATTCAGAATTCTTTGGACATAACTGGATTTTGTCCAAAAGTGTGTATGGTGTTTATTCTAAGTTTTCAGTCTAAAGACATTTGTTTCTTCCAGGTTATGGCTCACAGCTCACCACAGAGCATACTGGATGATGTTGCCATGGTAAGCAGAAATTCTATAACTGATACACCTTCTACATTTTACTGAAGCTAAAAGTCAATGATGCAAAATAGTGAGAGTCCATAACAGAAAACATGCATTAGATATGATTAAGCACATCATGTTAGCACAGGCGTTAGTTTGCAGTTACAGCACCTAGGTACAAATTACTGACCCCTCTTCAGAACTTCTCAGTATTCAGAAATGTGGAACAAAGATTTTTTTTCCCTAAGAGTAAATGTCAAAATCAACAATAACAGAACTGTATCAGAAATAAAAACTTACATTCCTTCTCATTCTTCTAAATAGATTTGTATTAGTGGTTTTGTGGGTCTTTTCCTAATTAATGAGCAAAAGGCGATTTTCTGTAGAAGAGCAAAGGCTCTTTTTTGCCTGATGTTGGGAGAGAGAAACTTTATGAAATAATGCTACTGTTCCACCATGTTTTCATACACTGAAAGATTAATAAAAAGTAATTGTCCAGTCTCTTCCTGTAAGGAAACTTGGAGGCAAAGTTGGTAGGAGCCACATGCATAGTGCAAGATAGTAGATTGTTTTTGGTGTGACTAGTAGGTGACTTGGGGAACTTCTGAGAGATGCTGCAGATGCTAAAAGTTTGTACAGATTCAAGAAAAGACTAGGTAATAATTAGTTCAGGGAAAAAAAATCCATTGAGAATTTACTTAATAAATATCCAAGGAAGTTCCAAGCTGAAAATGAGCAGAGATTTAGGAGTTTTAGGATTTAAGGGAGAATACCACTTGTGAATGTCCTGTTCTTACATTTTTTCCAAGCCTGCCATTTCTCTGCCTCTTCCCAAACCACTTTTGGATACTAGTTTCCTGATGCTTTCATCTTCAAGTGCTCAGCAGCTGCACTATACAAGTATACAGTTAGAGCCTGGTCAAGTCACTGATGCTGGACAGACAAACTCGCCAGAGTTTTTTTTGGTCCCTCCCTCAAAGACTTGTATTATGCTATATCCACTTGGTAGTTCTGATGTATCTACAATTAGTCTTTATAACTGGAATGTGTAACCTAAAAAATAATCTATAAAATGTGTATTTCCTACAGGTACTAGATGAAGAAGCTGAAGTTTTCATAGTCAAAATGTGGAGGTTGTTGATATACGAGACAGAAGCAAAGAAGATTGGCCTAGTGAAATAAAGCACTCTCCTTGCTTCTAGGGTTCCATTTCAATTTTGGGCTTTTTTTTTCCCCCATTGGTCAGAGACATTGAATTCTCTCTGTTCTCAGAGACTTGAGACCTGTATTTTTTTATGTAGAAAATGTGAATTTTTTTGTCCTCTGCTCTGAGGCCCCTTTTACCCTTCTCAATTAGTTATCAAATCCTGCATTGGTTCTCTTTATAATACACGAGGTACAATTACCGGTATGTTTTATAAGCTGCAGCTACTGTACATGCTCTTTGGTAATTTTGTTATGTTACGCTGATTCTTGTAAATATTAAGAAAAAAAAATCCCCTGTTTTGCAAAACATTTGCACTTAATGTGGAACTATATCAGTTACAGATGAAGACAAAGGATTTTACTGCAAGTTTATCAGTGGTTTTTTGGGGGCATACTTTCCCTTTTTTATTTAAGGAATGATCAAAATACGATTTAAAAATAAGTGTCTTGAGCTGTTTTTAAAGAACAGCTTTGTGTGTTCATTTGATCTCTTCGTCTGACTGGAAAAGGAGTTCTTCAAACTTCTCTTTCTATTGTGAACCAGTACTAGTCTTGGTACTTTGTTGCCCATTAAGAATTACTAATGAAGCTGGGAACTTAATCTCTTGCAGATGCTCTGCTTCTTTCCCAGAAAGTGCAAATCACAGGAAGTTCTTTATTTGCTCAGTTAAAACAAGAGCAGGACCTAAATTCAGTAAGTGCTGTCTAATGGTTTCTGATTTTTTCTTCTGCTCAATTTCATTCTAGCCCTTTCCTACTATCCCTTCTGTCTCCAAAATAATCAGATGGCTTTTTTGAAAGAAATTATTTTTTAAAACTCTTTTTTTTTTTTTTTAGTATTCAGAAAAAAAACAAAAAGCCCTGTTTGGATGTAACTGTCTCTTTAAAAAAAAAAAACAAAAAAAAACCCAAACCATGAAAACTAAACCATAAGTTTTCAAACAAAGCTGAAATCTTGTTTTTATCCAAACTGTTAAACTAGCCCTGACTTTTGTTTTCTACTGTACGCAGTCTGTTGTCCACAAAAAGAGGGTAATATTTTCCTGCCTTGTTTGTATGTTTTTTTATAAATAGACTGATATGGTATAAATGATGACATGTACTGTAAACTGCATTTTTTTTATCTCATACCTGGGTAAGAAGTCAAATCTATAATGTGCTGTGAGCTGTTTTGATTGCAGGAGGACTGTGTTCCAGGGAGCAAACTGTCTCAAAATTATTTTTAATTTTTAAAACACAATTCTTAATAGCAAACAAATTAAGTAAAGGTGTTCCAGTATCTCTGTATTGTATTTAACTGAAGGATACAGGTTGACCTGTTCAGAAAACATAACTGTGACCTTGAGTTACTAGTTCTTTGTATCTGGAGAGGACACTTGAAAACACTGTTCTTAACAAATGGGATCGTGTAAAGGTTCCACCATGTAAATATTTCAGATATTAAAAATGTATATATTTGATTTAAGGGTTGATATTCTTTTGGAGTCTTATGCAGCATGCAATTCTATTTAACTGAATCAACAAGTGTTCCCAAATTACGGGTGGGGTTTTTTTTAAAACTACCTCTTGCTTATATCAAGTGACGAGAAGCCTGCAGATTTAGACGTGATCCCAGTGTGTTCTTTCTTATCCCTGTGATACTACACTACACACCACAAAATGTTCTTTTTTAACTTGAAGTGTCATGCTCAGATGTTACTTTTATGTTGTGCTTGAGTTTACGTGAGAATGTTTTGGTTTGCATGCTTATATGTTGCAATCTTCCTATTTTTTTCTGCAACTTGATGATTACAACCCTAAGAAATTACTTCCCTGTTCTCCCTATACAGTTCTGCATCACCATTTACCAAAAAGTTTTCAAATTCTAAATAAATTCAAAACTTGCTCTGTTTGTAGAAAATACAGAGAAGAGGGAGAGTGAACTTCATGAGTGCCTTTTGACCTGGTAAATGGCATTCTCTCTCATTAGCAGTAGTTAAACAAGACAAATGTGACAAACACATTGTAATGCCACTGTGTGACAGATTGCCCAACATCCTCATACAGATTCTTCAGAGACAGCTCAAGTTGTGAAATTTCAGTTTATTTCTGCCCCAAACTGAAGCTGTGTGTGCAATGGACATAAGCTTGTACTCTTCCTTTCCTAAGGAGACTGAAGGTGCCCGCATGAGAAAGACATGTAAACTTTAAGCTGGAGTGTTAAATATCTTGGTAAATAAGTATATAGAATCATTGTGATATCATCAAAACAATTTTATGGAAGTTGGGATTTTCTTCAGTAGAGGAAGAAGAAAGGAATGTTCATTAGATAAACTCTGGTTTGGTTTACCAGCTTTTCCTCTTTCAGAATGCAAGTATAAAGTCACTTCTGCTTTTACTTCTTACTCAAATTATTGTTACTATGTCTCAGTGATATTGTATTTTGTGTCAGTGATGCTGGGAAGCAGAACACAAATTATGTACTGCTGAAGTTCTTAGTATAGAAAGTAACTTCTGTTTGTTAACTTTCAACATTCAGTAACAGAATTATTGCAAGATAAATTTCGAAAATCTGGGGTAAACCCTTTTTTGCCAATATTACACTTCACTGTCTGGACGTATGATTTAATACACATTCTATGTGTTATGTTAGTGAATGCACAGATCGAGAGTATGCTCAGAATGAGATACATGAGTAAAGTATGTATGTTGCCACCAGATACTCAGTGCATCATGCCATAGTACAACCCATACTGTGAGGGAGTTAATCCAGAAGGTCCACATACTGTGTAATGAAAAAATACCAGTATTTACACAAGAGAACTGGAGGTACTTGTTTATCTGGACCTTACTGTGGAATAAGGCTTTAAAACTTGACATAACACATGCTCTTATTCTCCTGATAATCGTTTTGTGTAACTGCCATTCAGTGTTTGGAATGTGTGAGTACAAAATCTAAAGTATCATTTTTCTTCATTAATACGCACTGAAAAGAAGTGGGAAACAAGGAGCAAGTAAGATCCATTACCAAGAATTATATATTTTTATATTATCTTTAAGTTGGTGAGAGACTTTTTTTGTTCTTTGAGTATTTAACCTGCTCACCTACTGATTTGGTCTTTCTAATTTTGGCTGTTTCCTTCATTCTCTTTAAGCGGGAACCTGTACTGAAAATAATGATTTAGCTAGATGGTCATGGCTCTAAATGTGGGTAAGGGAAAGACCTCAAACAGTGAGTTTAGCTTCTTACTGAATTCCTGTGTCTTAGTACAAATGCTTTCCTGTTACTGAGAGGGATGTCTTATGCTTTCATGCTCTTATTAGAGTTGCTGGATAGCTGCTTGCAGGAGTAGTATTTTGGAAAGTGGAAACGGAAAACTGCAAGCTGTTGGTTTTCATATTACAATTGAGTCACACTTTTTCATTTTCTATACGTTATCCTGTGTAGGAACATTGGGTACAGAATTAAAAATTAGTACACAGTCATGCAGTGTGAGGAGTGTAAGGTATTGTTTAATAGACATTTCATCATGGATCAAACTGATACTAATAACAGAAAATAGTTTGGTACAGCTGTATGCCCATATTTGGTTGGTTGAATATTTTGTTTGTTTTCCTCTTTTAAATTACAAGTAGTGTTATTTGATTAATGGTTAGACATCACTTTCAGTCTAAAAATGGCTTCTTTTAAATGCATTTCATATGCCTATGAGCTACTGAAAGTCAGTATTTGTGTTGCAATGCTTACATCAAACCTTTTAGGTGCAGTTCTGTCCCACTTAATTTTACCATAGATCTTCCTGTAGTGTAGTCAAATACTGAAATGCAACATTGTTTTAAACATGCAGAATTACATGCTCCCTCAGATTTTACATTTTTTATATTCAGAGTGGTTATATGTATCATAGCATTTGTTATATGTTACTAACCCAATTGATTATGCTCTTGAAAAGGAATTGTGGATTACCTTCAAATATGGATAGCAAGGTAAGTTTCAAATTTGGAATTGACTTTGTTATTTTGTTTTTTCCACTAACCAGTCACAGCTCTACTTAGAGGCTTCTTGAAAAGATGCCATGTTGACTTCTAATACTGTTTTTATTTTGAAACATAAATATCACTTCAAGTTACTTTCTTAATGCCTTATTTTGTGGGATCATTTTAAAACAGGGTTACTGGCATATATATGACTTGCATTCAAAACAGCCGAGACCTGTATTTTCTCATAATACCTCTCTCTTTATCTGGTACCAGGTTAAAAAGGTGAAGCTAGATTTCCTTTTCGCGATTCCTCGTGGCTGGAGTTTCAGCAAGTGCTCACTCTGCTATCCAGCCAGCCTGTCCTAACCGGTGCCTTTCTTCAATTCCCACCCACGCGTCTTGGTTCTAGGCACTTGCTGACGGCAAAGCTTTCGGCGTGCTCTTTCCGAGGCGCTTCCTCGTGCCCCCTGCGCGCCGGGGTTGCCGGGGCCGGCCGCAGGTGCCGCCCTCAGCCGGTGCGGCGGGGGTGCGGTGCGGCGGCTGCCCCGGGCTGGGACCGCATCGCCCGTCGGAAGTGAGGTGGCGGCGGAGGGCGGGGCGCGGGCCGGAAGCGAG